>JAPZDX010000010.1:15668975-15679009 GCA_029783625.1 Naso annulatus | reverse complement strand
GTAAATAATTCAAATTCCACACATACAAAAGATAAGAGAATCAGTTGTATTTGATCAATTATTGTGACTTTTAAGCTTGTAAATGCTTCAAATATTTTTAAATGGACTAGAATGACTCTGAATTAGGATTGCTTCGAAGTCCAGCCTTAAAAAAATCACATAGGACAAATGAAATAAAAGCGATAAATTTTTTTAAAAAAGAAACGTAGCATGAATTTGATTCTTTTTTTTTAAAATAAATGTATCGAAAAAATTGGAATCTTATTTAACGTCACATATTTTCAGTTTTAGTTTATTATGCTATTTTCATGTTATTTTATATTTATTTTATATTTTATTCCTGAAATTTGTAGTTTTACATTCATATTATCAGTTTATGTTGCAGATTTTTCTTTTTTTCTTTTTTCTTGTAGTGTATTAAGTTTGTAAGGTTTTCAATCATTTTTATAACTCTGCCCGTAAAGTAGCGCCTGCCACCTTGAGAATAAGATGTTAAAAAAAAAAAAAAAAGAAAAAAGGCGATTAAGCAGCAACAAGTATGAGCAGCAGCCCTGCGGTAATGAGAGGACGACATGAAGCATAAATCTGTCAATAACGTTAACGCCCTCGTACGTATTTCACTGTTTAGCGAGAGAAACCACAGAGTTGCCCCGGTTCCTCTCAGCACATAAACATTCTCGCTCACACTGCTGTCTAAGAGATATAGCTGTTGTGCTTTTCTCCACCTTGTTATCTCACCCTCCACTTAAATAGTTAGTTTGGTCTCCTCTCTCTGAGATGTGTGCAGTGGAGATAATTACAATTTCAGCAACGTTTGCCAGGTGATTACCTCATAATCCCCTATTTCATTTGATAAGTCACGCATTGATTTAACTCAGAGTTGGACCTAATGGAGTATCTTTTCCACCGCCACAGTGATTTGTATGCTGGGGCGAAAGGACAACGGTGGATTGGAGGCAGAAAAACAGCCGCTCGCCGTTCGTGTTCACTCCGTCACCAGTTAAAGATGAGCAACGAGAAGGCAGGTTTAATCAGAGAATCCAGAATGTGAGCAGTAAATCACTGCAATGGTTCTTACAGTAATGTGTGGTGGTGGTTAAAACAGTCCGTCTCACATGAAAGCTCCCTGTTTCTTTCTAAATTTTCTTGCAGGCAGGGAGGGGGATGGAGTGATGAAAACGGTGGATGAGAGTGAGAAGAGTTAAGGGAAGAGCGACCTGCTTGGTATTCACCTGTCTCTCCGGATCAATAAAGGTAATTTGGGCTGATTCCTCCCTGTAGGCCTCTTAGCAGACAGACAGGGAGAGGGGTCAGCCACTGCTGAGCTGCAGGGAGCTGGAATAACTTAGGCCCTGTTTAGACGAGAGCAGCCCTACTAAAAACGGAAAAGTCTGTCCTTTGCGTTTTCAATAAAAATCTGCATTTACATTAACAGCCGAAAGTGCTGTAGTATGCATGTCAGGCTGGTAGTTGGTGGTGTAACTTCGTAATGACATACCATAGGAGCTGCTGATTTGTTTACTTCCTGTTGCTGCTAAGCCCTAACCAGAGCCACAAGAATAAATTCAGCTGTGGTTTGACCTCTAAAGTTATTCTACCAACACTGGAATTTGCCTCAATAGACTGTCATCATTTTCAACTTGCTTTGGGTGCACTGTGGCGTGTTTAACTGGAGTTTGGTCGTGGCTATTGCAGAATGCATTGACTTGCACTAACATTAGCTTGGTCACTGCTTCCACTGGCTTTCCATTTTGCCAGTTTACACAGTCGGAAAGAAGGTTGCGTTTTTAAAAGAATACACTCTGGAAACCATTTTCTAAAGTTTGTGGTTTCAGGGACACCAGCACGCCGTCGTTGCGGAAAAGAAAGGCCAAACTGCAACAAAAGTTTACCATTTGATTTAAAAGCTTGCACCGTGTAAATGGACTCTTAGAAAAATTACTACCCCTGTTTGATAATCTCTCATTCAGCTATTCCTCTGCCTTGCCATGAGCTACAGTGTGATGCAGATTCCTCACACAGATGTGACTGAAAGTAAGAAACATGTAGATACCAAAGTCCGCTGGCTACCTTTTCCCAGCCTTCACTGAGCTGACAAAAGAGAAGTAAACCAAAAGTTTCGTCATGACTATCGGTTTTCACGTCTCTGACTTTTGAAAAAGCTGCGATGGCTACCAGGCGGTTCAAAGAGGGGTCATGATACCCATGAGGAGGACGGTTCTGGAAGTGGGAGCTGGGTGTTCAGATTCGCAGGTCAGGCCTCATAAATTACCATGGAAGCAGGAGTGTCAGGTTGAATGAGAAATAACTCTTGCAAAACACACACATACGCATTCAGCGACCCTGATGCAAAAGCATAGCATAAGATGTGGTTTTCCTTTTGACCCTTTTGAATTTAAGTAAATCTCATTTGTTCCCATTCTGCTGCTGTTATACTCACTGGTAGTTTTCCTTGCTTTTTTAAAATCTCCTTTCCCAACATGGGCCCTCCGGTCTCTTGGGTCTGCAGCAGGTCTCATCAGTCGGTTATAGGCATGGAGGATGCCGTCCGTCATGTGGGGTCACCAGTCTGAGAGGAATGCTCCTTGTCAGGGATGTCAGGGGTGGAAGAGGGTCCCAAGGGAGACAAAACCCACAAAGACTGAACCCATCTCTGGCCAGTCACTGCTGCTTAAGTTGCGTGTTCCATCAAAGCACACAGGTGTGCACCACACCTGCATGTACGCAAGCTTGCTGTATTTTCTCTGTTGCTTATATTTACGTACAAGCTTGGTTGTGACCTTGTGTAGACACGTGACAGACCACACTCATATGTGTACATGCTCTCTGTTTTCACATTGTCTCATGAAAAGGTATAATGTTGACTGCAAACCAAACAAAAATGTGTCTATTGTATGTGGAAGAACAGAGGTGAAACAAGTTATTGGCATAGACTTTGGTGAAGCAGGTCTCTTTGCAGTTTTCTCGAGTCCACTTGTTATTCCAAAGTTTTGTTCCCTTGAAAGTAAATAATTGTGGTAATTATGGCAGCTTGGAGGAAGTGCGGCCGCTAATTTAAGGCATCAGACTCGGAAGTGAAAGAAAGTGTCAGTAGGAAATGGCAGAAAACCAAAAAGCTAATGATACTCTTGACATTAAGAACATTTTTTAACGTAACATTCTAAAAATTGCTTTTCAGAGATATCTAGTGGTTAAGGTACAGATTGCACTGGAATGAAAATCCCTCCTCTCACCTACTCCTTCGAACCTTGCAAAAAGAATCTACAGTGGTGAAACTAATACAAAACTTTAAACCTTTTTAGAACCAGTGTTTGGTTTGTCCATTCTGGGCTTCTGTAGAAACATGGCCGACTCTGTGGAGGAGGACCTGCTGCCTCTGAAGATATAAAAGGCTCGTTCAAAGATAATAAAAACACAACTATTCTTATCTTTTTTTAAAGAGACTGTACACCAATATATACACAATTTACATTTAATATTCTGCCTATAAGGGTTCTATTATTTTTAGTGAACCAGTACCCTTAAAGTCATTCATTTGATACCTTTTCTTACACTTTATACATTACCCAACATGTGAAAAACACCATTTCCTTCACAATGCTATTCTTAAATATTATGCATGCATTATATTATGTGCATTTGTCTTTATCAGACACCAGTAGAGACATTCTTTTAAAGATTCTTGTGGCATCTCAGTACACTCTGTCAAATACGCCACGCTCGACTTCACCACACAGTCTGTACTGTATGTGTTGTAGCTGCTGCGCTAGTGGACTGGTTGCATTAAACCAGTTTCATAAAACACTTGTGGTAATCAGCTGCAAGCAAAGATCGAGTGCCGGTATTGTTTGACTGGAGAAGTTTTGGTTCTACTTGGTACTGACTTATCTTGGTTGATTTTTGAAGATAAACTCCCAGCCATAGATATTGACTATAAAGTGATAAAACCATTATGTATTTTATGGAACTATGTGTTTTTAAGCAATGATAGCTACAGTTTGTGAGAGTTAACGTCAGTTTTTTTGTTTCTACATCTTTGAATCCAGATTCATGCCAAAGCAAAGCTCAATACACTATTTTCAGTATCGTTCTGAACATCTCTCAAGCATAATAAAGCATGCAGTGATAGACAAATTAAATTAGCTGGCGGAGTGGCAATATAAAACACTTTTTAGGACTTTTAAAATGGTCCTAAAATACCATTTACTTGATAAAAAGAAACTGGTGTGCTTTTACAACCCTCAAATCTTTTACTGAAGTATATCTCTGCAAAAAGAATCCTGCTAAAACATCAAGTGTCTTGGAGAAATTTGATTTATGGTCTACTTTTGCTTTTCACATCCCACTATCAAACTTCAATTATCTTTCAACATCATTAATTGTTTCTTGAGGAAGCACATATTGATAGTCCAACATGTGCAGAGCTGTGTGAGGCCGACTTAGCTGACAAGTCATTTCCATTCTAGTACCCTGACCTAATCACCATATCTTATTATCATTCACACGAAAACACTAATTACAAAGGCAGGGTGAACCTGATTTATGCTAATGGAAACGTGAATATGCGACGGATGCATTAATCTAGAGTATAGGACCCTGCGCTGGTGTTAACTGTGATTAGCATGTGATTACCATAGCATGGGTTATATCTACTGGAAGCCCTGAGTCTGATGGGCTCGTGAAAATCTCTCCACTCACTGGCAGGGAATGAGACTGTGACTCTTCACGGCATGAGGAAATAATGTTAATAATGCGACATGAACAGTTTTGATTGTTTTCCTCTAAACAAAAATATCTTATTAGCAGCAAGTCAAGAGTGTAGCAGTTGAAACATGAGCGCTTTAGAGCTTCTTGTCGTGTGTGCTTTAGAGGATTAGGAGAGAAAAACTACAAGAGTTAGTGTACGAAAGAAGTTCACACAAGTTTTAACAAATAATTTGTGGATTTTATTTTGAAACATTTTAAGACATCTGTTTCTGCCTCCACCACGATAAAGGGAAGTGATAATAATCTTGTTTAGGGTTTTTCTCCGAGCATTAAAAAGCGACTTCAATTTAACTGAAGTATCACTGTAGGTGATCTAAAGGACTGTCAGGGTTTTTTTTTTTGACTGGGTGTATTTTTTGGGTGGAAATAGTTCTCATTAAAGCTGTACTCATCTCAATACATCATCACGCTATACTCAAAAGTCTCTGCATGGCAAGGCACCGTAAGAGGTATTTTGGGTGAATTTATCCGAAAGGCTGGCAGTAATTAAGGTTTTCTGTTACTGGCAACAAATCCAAGAGAACAGCTAAATTACTAAAAAATATAAAAAAATCGGTAGTCTGTCTCTCAATATTTTTTTAAATTCCTTCCTTTTTCAATCAGCCCATAAACCGTTCATTCCCTCCATTTTATTAGACATATAATGGACATGAATGGTTGCCTTTAAACAAGAAATCAAACAGGAAGCAACATTTTCAGCACACCTCTTCATAGCATATCGCATACTTCATTAATACGTGTCATCCTACAGTGTCTTAAGGGTCATTCCCGATGCCCGTCATCCAGAAACCAGACATTTGGATGTGTTTAACGTAACACTCTCTTTAGAGTGCAGGTGTCCCCCAGTGGCAGTCCCCTGCACCATCTGTTCCTCCGGCCGGACCACCTCCAAGCAGCTTCCATCGGACAGGAGGATGCGTTTGTTTTGAGAGACACAAGAGCACAAAGAGAAGGGGCCCATCCTTCTATCCCCACTTTGATCCCCTCTTTTGAGAGGACCCAGGCGTGGCCCACTCTGGGCGTCCCCCCGGCTTGTGCCTGCCTGGATGGCTGGTCTGGACGGTCGAGACTGGGGGGCTGCAGTGAGCCTGGTGCTTTTTGCACATGACACTCCAGCAGAATGAGCCTATTGACGAGGCAACAGATTGGCTTTGAGTGTACCTGATGGTTATCCCCCACTTCCCCCCGGCTGGTCGCCCTTCTCTCTCTTTTTCAACCAACCAAAGACAAATCCCTGCGTCTCCATCGTTCTAATCAAACTGCCAGTTTGCAGTGGATTTAAGAGAGTGGCAGAAGCCATTGTTGGGTAATCTGTGCCATAAAGGAGAGGTGATGTTGAGGGTGCTCCTTTTCTTAGTCAGGATTAGACTTTAATGTTTCTGTGTTAGCCCTCTTTTGGTGATGCATTTGGCTTTAGTAGCAGCTTGGCGGCTATAAAACAGCCCTGTGACAGCTACTAAACCAGTCAGCAGGTTGAATGAAACTGTGTGAGAGAGCATTTGAGTGTGTGAGAAGTTTGTATTAGGGTGGATTCGTCATTAGCTGGGCAGATGGTCATCTGGCTTTAATAGGTGTACTCAGGTGTTGGTTCTTATGTCTGCAGCAATGGCGTTGTTTGCTGTTGGGAATCAGATCCCGACTCTCTCCTTCCCCCTCTGCCCTCCCTCTGCCCTGCTCCGGTCCCTCTGCACCCCAGCTAATACCAGGCTCATTACACTGCTATCGATCGGCCCCTTGCTTCACACCAAAGGGCAAAAAAGTCCTCTCCTCCCTTTCTCTCTTTTGTCATTCTTTCCCCCTCTTACACCCTTTTTTATAATCTGCTCTCTTTTCTTCGTGCCCTTTCTTCTCTGCCGACTTCCTACAAACTGCTTTTTCCTGTCTGGCAATTAAGTTTCTGTCAGAAAAGATGAACATTTCACAAATCTGTGAGTGCACGGGTGAAACAGTCGACACTGAATGATTATGAGGAAACATCTGCATTGAATTGACTAGAAATAGACACTGTCTGCTTTGTTAGAGGCTTGTTATCGTAATGTTGTTTACAGCTTAGATCATCTTGTCTGCAGCAATGCAAAGAAGATTTTAGACAAATATAAAAGAATGCCAAAAGGTTTTAACCTTGCCCCCATCCGTCTTTTTCCACGCCGTCATGCTTCTTTCTCTCATTTGTCTAATCTTGCAAGATATTTGGTGTCTTGTAAAATAACACCCAATTTATTATATAAATCTCTGTAGAGGTATGCAGCCTTGTGTGGGCTGGAGTATAAACACTGTGAGGTGGCTCTGAATGAAAGGCAGGTCTTAAATTACAGCGCTTTAGTGTGCACGGGTGCATCGGACAACAGACCTGCCTGCATGCACACAGATGTACAGTATGTGCATTGCCTTTGCACACATGCTGAGGGTAAAAGGCAGAACTAAGGGAAATTTTAGTCTATCATTAGAAATGTTTTAGGGGTTTTATGAGGTTCCAAGATATTTTTTTCAAACCAAGCCTTTAAAATACTGGATTTTCACTTTAAAAAGGTAAGACTCTTGCAACAGGTAAACATAAATTCTTTAATTCTTCTCTTAATCAATTTATATTAACATAATGAACCTTTTTTCACAGAATACCTTGATATTAGTAATTTGAGGGTATTGAGGGAATGGCTAATCGTGTTACTGAACAATATTTGCACATACATACGTTTTTAGAAAACACAGTGAGACATTGTGACTGAGCAGGGATGCAGAGGGAAACATTCCACTGCAAATTAGTTCAGAAAAAACAATTTTCATAACAGCTATACACCTTAAAGCATGGGGAAAATAACGTTTAGGCTCTTTAACAATGTCATAATGACACAGATGGGCCTCCTAGCAATGCACAGTGAGTTGAAATAAAGAAGTCCTTCATTACAAAGAAATAATAATTAAAACACTTAAATTTAACTTAGAGCCACATGTGAAATTATCCTTACAATATTTTTCTATTTTATTTAAGAAAAAATATATTTGCATTCTTGATTTTGCAGCAAAAATGCTTCAGCCTGAGCAAAACTAAAGTATAAAAGCTCATTTCAGTTTTTTTTAAGGGTAGCAAAGTGCCTGCGGCACCAGACAAAGGCCTTTCCTTTCTGTTGACGGAATTTATTTGCATTTCTTCAGCTACAGTAACTCAGCAAGGGGTTGTCTGTCCTCTGACCTCACGGCTTGCAAGCTGCATCGCCCGTTTAACCATAATTGCTTGCATACCATATTACACCATACGTCTTGACTTTGCATTTGCATCCTCAGTCACCCTGGCTGCATATATCCCTTAATGAGTGAACCCAGTTGTACAGTAGGGTTTATAATAGCGGACTGTTCAGTGCAGCATTACGGAGGTGATGCTGGTTCTCCTGTTGTTACCCAGGTTGGCTACCTCTGACCCCCCGCTACCTCTACATCTTTGTTTCACGGCTGACAGAAGGAGTGCCAGAGCTCCTCCAGCTCGGATGATTTATGACCAGCAGCTGCTCTTGCAGCCCATGACCCACACAGCTGGGTGTCAGATGTGGTCTCCCTGTAAGCAGAAACTTATCTGGCAACCCAACATCAGTTGAGGGACTGGACAGAGAGAGAGGAGGGGTGGCAGGGGTAAAGAGGAGAGAAGACCAAGTGGGAGAAAGATGGAGTGGCAGAATGTAGAAAAAAAAAGAGGGAATGAGAGGAAGCAGATGAGAGCTCAAGTTAGTAAGAAAGAGGAAAAATGGCCAAAGGGTGTGAAGGAGACATCCAATCCTGACTCAGAAAGAAATGCGACATGTGGTTCAAGACGATTGATTTGAATGCACCAGCTTAGCTCTGCATTGATTTCTGCTGGTGTGGAGAAAGCAAAATGTTTGTATTATTTCATAAGCCAATTAGCTGCAAGGAGACTCCTCTCCCCGTGTGCCTATTGACCCACAGTCTGTGGCTGCAGCTTTATTGTCTGGGGGGCGCTCTATGAAAGATCAATAACAGGCGAGTGATTGGATTATGGGGTAATCAATGCATTGTACTAATATATCACGAGTGATTACAGAGCACTGGCTAATAGGTTGCCTTAGAGAGCTGTAATGACATCACACTCCTGCTGGCGGTCAGGAGGAAAGCGTGTGTGCTAAATGAAGTGTCTTGTGGATGAATGTATGCATGTGTGCAGGTGCATTTCACATGTGTGGTGTTTATGTGTGTGCATGTGCGCGGGGGGCAGCGTTGGGGTAGATGATGGGTTGATTTTCCTGATTCTTTAAACAGCTGAAGAATAGTGCTACCAGATGGTGCGTGATAGCTCGCTCAGAAGAGGCCATCATCAGATTCCCGCTGTAACGCAGTGACAGGGCTCCGTTCTGACGCCGCTTCACTGCGGCAACATGTGTTGAAACAGCAAGAATAACTGCTGTGAAAAACCTGCTTTTCACAACCCCAGAAATCTTATTTCTTAATGGTGTTTTTATGTATTTGTCACATTGTCAAAATGGCTCTCGGGTGATAAATTGTGCTTTTAGGGATTTTTTATTTTTTTTTGGTAAGAATAACAAAGAAACAATGTCTTCTCTTTTTTGTGGTGGGAGAAAGTCACCAGATGTTGCACAACAACAGCAATTTAGATGATAGTGCTCATGATGTTCATAATTATGTAGTTTTCTAATTAAAAGACTAATAGCAAAAACTCATTGTACATTCATGAAGAGTTGGGACAATTGGAAAAATGAGTTCCTAACTGGGAACTCCAACTCTTTGCAACTTTGCAGACTGCTTGCAGGATATCAAAAAACATGGTGGATTGATGGTAGGCTACTTTTCATAAATTCACGCATTGCGCATCTACATTTTACACACATGTTATGCATCTTAAGGCTACTTTTAAGTTGTACATAGGATCGACCAAGAGCCTGATTCCATAACCTACGTAAGTGGCCCACGCCACTGTGAGCTTTTATACTCATACACTGGTGTGTCTGTGTTACACGCCTAAATCAGAGACCGGCATCACCCTCTGAGTTTTTGCTTCAGGTGGAAGCCAGTAGGCTGTAACAGCTAGCTACAAGCTAGCATCAGGCACAGTGTTCTCAATTCTGAGCTCTATAAAGCTTTATTGAAAGCACTGCAGCCAGAGTTCCTTTCTTGCCCTTCAGTGGCCCAGTGGGAAGCTACTGCAGCAGATTATTGGTGACTGTGCACCAATCACACGTTGTGGTGTGCGTCACTGCAATGTGTAGTTACATTTCTGCGGCAGTGCACTTCAGACTGTGGTG
>JAPZDX010000010.1:15511322-15529580 GCA_029783625.1 Naso annulatus | reverse complement strand
AGTTAATGGAGGGAGCGTGTTGTGTTATTGTGGCCGGGGACAGGCAAAGGAGGAAAGGAGCATAAGAACGAAAGAGAGAGAGAGAAAGAGAGGGGGAGAGAATCTTTTTAGAATTCTGTGTGCAATTCGACATGTCCCTCGTGATCGGTGTGAGGAGGTGACCTTACGCCGGCATGTTCCTCATTGCCTTCTTCGCGGTGATCGGTGTGCAGTACACGGCCCGCAGGAATATGGGCCGGCTGCAGGCAAAGGTCACGCAGAGGAGCCATCAGGCCTGCATACAGAAGACACATGTAGACACTGAGAGGGACGGACACAATCCGATCACTGTATGTGTGGTGTAGGGACTTACGCAGATTTACACCGCCTGACCTATGGCACGCATCCGCTGTCACCCACAATTGGCCTCAGTCTGCAGCTCTGCATTATACGTAACATCTAACAACAACATAAATAAATCAGTGCAGGAAATATCCGACTTTGAGATGCATTTGATTGAGTCGATGCAAATGCACAGCTGCTCCCACAGACAAGTGCACACCCACACAGCTATAGATGCACATGCGCAAGCATTCATGCGCCAGAGGCTTGATACACACACACGGTGAAAAGAACATACACACACACACACAATGCGTTCCGCACAGCTCCGCAAGGCCATTTTGCCGTTTCAGTTGCTTACGGTTTCAAGGAGACCGAGCTCATTGACATTCCAGCGAATCAGGCATCCTGATGGGGTTGACAGGAAGAATTATAATGTGTCATCGCAACCGCATCCACATAGACAATCTCGAGGGGGACGACAAAAATGTTGCCACATTCATGATGCTTGTAAAATAAGATTGCTAATTAGGCGACTGCAACAACAGAGAAAGATCAAATGACATATCTGTATGAAGATCTACAGCAGTCATGCAGTCTCTGTGGCAAACAACATCGCCATTATACGGCCATCATATAACATTTGGTTTGGTAATGTGAAAGCCGCTCTGTGTCTAGTAAACACGGTGTAAATAAATGTATAAATAAATGTATATGTATATATGTCCCGGTGCGTCTCTAAAAGCGTAGCTGACAAATGGCATCGCATTCTTACACAGTCTGAGGCTTTAAGATTTGGCACGCAGGCTTATTAGCATGCAGCATGTTGGGGGGAAAAGCTCCTAAAGCGTCTCACCTGATGGGCCCCCTCAGCTCTGCATAAGCAATGTTGCCTCTATCACCCACTTCAGCACAAACTCAATCAGATCCTGATGCTCAACGCTAACCCAATCACCCTGCACTAATGCTGTGCCACTTTTGCTTAGGATAATAAATGAGAAATGTCCACAACTGACCCGTAGACACTGATAATCAGCAAAGAAAGGCAGTCGGAGGTGAAAGGGGGAGGTTCGGAAGGGAGGCAAACGCAGTCTGAGGAGAAATGAGGTGTAGGCTGTTGGGCTGAGCATGGGGAAAAAAGATGAAGGTTTGAAGGGAGTTTGAGGAAAAAAAGAAAATGAGCTGGAGAGAGAGGAAAAACAGAGATGGCTATGGGGAAACCAGAAGAAAAAAGAAGAGCAGCCCCTCGTTGGGGGTGCGAGGAGGATGTGGCATCAGCAGAGTAACTGTGATTGCAGTTGCTGGGGGAATCACATAAAGGCTCCTGAGTCAGTGAATCCAAATGAGCTCTAGAGATCATCACGCTCTGGGACATTATCACCAGTGACAGTGTTATTCTGGCCTATTGATCTGTTCTCACAATAAACTGATGGCATTTGAATATGCCAATAAGTTGATCTTGGCGAAAGCCAGAATGATTTGCTTTGGTCTCTGCAGAAGCTCCGACCCTGAGGCCACAACACAGGATTTCTACACATTTACATTCCCTCTGTTCCTGCTCACAATGGTTTTATAATTTATGTTTTATGTGCCGTTTAATCGGCACCAGGGAACACACTGTTCTTTGCTTTGTGCTGACATATCTCTCTCTCTGCTCTCTCCTTTTATAGGTTTAGCCCTTACGAGTGGTACAACCCACATCCATGCAACCCAGACTCGGATGTAGTGGAAAACAATTTTACGCTGCTCAATAGTTTCTGGTTTGGAGTTGGGGCTCTCATGCAGCAAGGTAGTTGCCTCAGCCTGTGGCTACTGTAGCTCTGTGGAGCTGGAGCTCTCTATATCCCACTGTCTCTGAGTGTTGGGTTGTTTTATCCACGCCAGCGGCAACAGAGAGAGACCTTTAAAGGTTCCCGGTCAGGGAAAGAGTTTAGTTTAAATGGGCATGTATTGCTTTTTTGTTTGTTTGTTTGTTTGTTAGAATTTACTAAACTTGGCTTATAGGATAACAGAACAAACCTACATGTTTATATAAGAGATGTAAATTTTAGGACCCGACTGATATGGGGTTTTTGGGGCCGATGCTGCTACCGATATTAAGGAGCAAGAAACTTTGATATCTGATTATACATATATATATTTGGCCTAAAAAAGTTTTAATATTAATGCATACATGGGAAAACAAACACTGACACCAATATAGCTGTGGTAGGCTAATATCGGCAAACTAATATACATTGATCGGGCCCCACTGAGTGTAAGAGGGTTGAATTGTGAATTATGAATTACTGTTAACAATCATTATGGGATAAAACTATAACCAGGTTTCCCCGGAGGGAAGTTCATCATTATTCCAAAAGAATTACAGCTTGTTGAATAATGTGCAGTGAGAATAACTGTTCATGTTAAATTCTCTGATTTGTTCAGAGAATTTAACATGAACAGTTATTCTCACTTTTAAAATCTTTAAAATAAATAAACCACACAAGCTGCAGTGGAGGGAAAAACTATGCGCACTATTACATAAACAAAGATGATTAACAGAAAAGTCAGTGACAGTGAAAAATAAATCACTTTCAGATCCGTTTTAGAAAAATACAAACACAATGTTTTCAGTTTTACTTCAGCAACTTCACTAATTATATGAGTCTGACGCAGCAACGGCTTTCAAATAATTTAAAACAGGGGCAGAAAAGAACAGTTTAAGTTGTGAAATGTTTTAAATGTTTCGTGTCTACCTGAACTTCACACAGGTAAACAAGTTCACTGCTCTGTAAACACATGAATGTTTTCACTACATGGAGTCAGAGAAACTGTTACACAGTTCTCAGTGAACACAGGTCACTCACAAATGAGTGTATTCTGCTTTTTTTCCGTCAGTTTGCATTCAAACTTTCATGGAAACTGTTTTTACAGCTCAGGTGTCAGCTGTCTGTTTCTGACTCAGTTTGAGTTTTGAAAATAAAACTAAAAAGAAAAAAAAAACAAAAAACAAAAACATGAACTCATGGTGCAATATTTGGCTTTTCTGTTACTTCCTCTGGCATGTTGTAGTCCAGCTAAGATGTCAGAGATTTGGAAGAGTTGTCACCATGACAACGGAAAAATCTGTCAACTGAACTCTGTGGATTGGGCGGATTCAAAGTGTCTGGGGATCTTTTGGTGCTTTGACGGCGTTACAAACACGTCCGACATGAATCTGCACATGCAGTGACTGAGTGTGAGGATGACTGACTGCTTCCTAGTCAGATTTGATTTCATTTAATTGGGTTAATGTCATTCGGACAGGGCACATTAATCAACATATCAGCAGCAAGCATCAATGTAAGTATGTCAGAATTAGCGCAATTGCTAATGATACAACATAACCTTTAAGTTACCTTTACCCCTGAACACTTCTGGATGAGTTCACATCACCACATGCAGATCTAAATCTCATTCAGCAAATCAAAGCACAGTACTCATGACTGTGACACGGTTGCCAAGAGTTGTAATTCTACAACTTATTTGATTTACATTATTGATTCATCTGCCAATTATTAACTCTGTCTTTAAAATGTCGCATTATGTTGCTAACTAGCCGAGCTTGTTACTTGCTGTTACTCTGAAGCTA
Source organism: Naso annulatus (assembly GCA_029783625.1). Taxonomy (NCBI): domain Eukaryota; kingdom Metazoa; phylum Chordata; class Actinopteri; order Acanthuriformes; family Acanthuridae; genus Naso; species Naso annulatus. The sequence goes on along the minus strand of JAPZDX010000010.1, from coordinate 15,525,646 downwards.
GTTAGCTCATGACCTTATGTTTAAGCTTCTACTGATTCCCGTTGAATTTAATGTGTCAGTGTGTCTCATCATCACTTTGTGTGATTTTTGCTTTCTTGGGGGCAGATGTGTTTTTGAAGATGACTCACCAGCCTCTTCAGTTCACTGCCCTTCCTCCTGACAGGCAGCAGTGTCTGCAGGTTAGCGTTAGCTTTGTTAGCTTCGTTAAGAGCTGTGGTCAATCCTGCAGTTGTCCAGCCTGCTCTTTGTTGTTGTTGTTCAGTTCATTTAAAGGGTGAAACAAAACTCTGCTTAATGGTGTCTTTTATCTTTAGAGGTGTTTTGTAGGCATCTTGCATTTTCATGTGGCGCTGATCCCTTCAACTCGACCCAGAGGTCTTTCTGTTTCCTCTGCACCAGGACAACTTGGCGGGTAACGAGTCAGAATCAGCACAGCACCCTCTTGTGTTGTGTCACCTTCTCTTAGCATGAAAATCACTAGTTTGTACGAACACACCTTCCATAACACCATCCAACAGTTCAAAACTTAAGCACTCTCAATTCACAAAGAAATGCCACAAATCTTTACAAGCTGGAACAAACAAATGTTTGACATTTCGCTCGAATAATTACTTAAACAATTTTCAATTATCGTTTTTTTCCATTTGACTAATTTATATATTAATTAATCTGTGCAGCTCTAGATGGAAAGTTTAGTGCTGCAGAGATGAGCAACACATAATGTGTGATGTGGCATATTTGTATGTTGACACTGCTGATTGATGACATCACCCAAGAAAAACTCTCCACACTCAAAACTGTTCAAAGCATGCATCCACAAGCTGCGTTTGGCAATAAACAAAATGATGAACGATAAAACAAAGTGCAGCGTTTGAACAAAAGCAGTAAACAGAGGATGTGTACTTGGCAATACATTTACATTTTTAGCTGTAAAAGGTTGGTAGTGATGGTGGAACATTCACACACACATGCAGCGTGTCATACACACAACATGGAGAGACGTCATTCACCTGCTGTCACACTGGACTCCCTGTGCTGCTGCTCTGCTCCTGAGAATAAAAAACCTTCATGGTTACGTCAAGAACTAGCCGCTCCTTCTCCCTGACAGACTTTGACCTCTGGGAGACAAACTGATGACAAAAAGTCAGTGAGTCTCATCAGGAAAAGCAACAATTCATTCATTTCATTTTTGGAAACAAGTTTTGTTTTCTCCGACTTCTTATTCAAGCTGGGTTTTTTTTTTGCAGCAGTGAGCATCTCAAGCATGAGTCTGTTTCCTGTCCTGTTACTTGTTTTATTTTGTTGAGTCCGACTGTTAAATATTGTGACTTTTCCATTAGAAAGGTTTATTATGTTCTTACATTTTATTATTTTTAAACATGGGGCAGCTTGATTTCGACAGCAGCAGTTTTGTTTTTTGTTTTTTTTGTTTTTTGCTCTCTTTGTGGAAGCAATAATGAGACGTGCTGACAGCTGAAGTTAAATCAGAAACAAACAACCCCATCTTTTTTTTTTTTTTGCTCTGCAGGGCCAAGTATGAGTTTAGCGGAGACAGCTGTCATTTCTCATCAGCTCTGATGGACGACTCTGTCTTTCACTGAGACATCATCATGAACCTGTCCTTCACCGCGTGGATGGACGGGCTGTCTCTGGTGTAATTTTCTCACAGATAAACAAGCCGTTTGTTCCAGAAACATTGTCAAATTTCATCTTAAGTCTAAAGATCCATGACTTGACAACACTGTGAGGACATATTAAAGCTGAGGTAGGCAGTTTTGGTGTCATCACACAAAATCCAGTAATACCTTTGATAATTTTGTAATTCAGGGGGTTTGAAAGAACTTTAGACTTCTGCTCCTCTCCTTTACTTTGTATTTAGACCATGACGGGAACTCTTCGGCCAATCATGAGTCATTTCAGAGGGCGCATGTTCCTATTGGCTGCTCTATGCTGAACTTCTTAAGTCAATTGAGAGTTGAAACAAGTGACGTGCCTTACACTGTAACACAGGCCTCTGCCGACAGTAGTGTCTGCAGGCGACACCGTCAGCCAGCTCGACTCGAGCTGAGACGGACCAGTTTACACCGCTGCAACTTTCCCCGCAACCATTTGGTCTCGTCGTGAATCTCTGGTGCAAACTGGACTTAAAAGAGAGAGAGCGACAACAAACGAAATAAAATATGAGTCGGAGTAAAAACAGGGAGGGGAGGGTGCAGCTGAGTTACTTCCTGAGGAGTCTCACGCTACAGCTAGCTTAACTGGCAGACATCGCCTACCCCAGCTTTAACACTCCGTCTATGAGAAGGAAAACATTTTCTGCTCTTGCAGTCTCTACTCCTCTGGTTCAGGTCCTGCAGATGTTAAACCTGCTGGCAGTGATTTGATCCCATTCACACACAAGAGCATCAGCAAGGTCAAACACTGATGCTGAGTGTTGAGCTACGATCGCTGCTCTACTTCATCCCAAAGGTTTTTGATGGGGGTGACGTCTTGGATCTGTAGGCAAGTGAAGTTTTTCGCACCAGCCTGGGAAAACTAATCTTTATGCAGCCGCTTTGTGCATGAAGACACCGGAAAGTTAAACAGTCGGCACAAAGTTAAAATAACACTTCTGTTGAAGATATCACTGTGTGTTTGCTGTAGAATTTAAGAGGTAAAACCAAATTGAGTCCCAGAACAAAAAGCACACTCATGGACAAACGTGTCCACTGACGTCCCCATGGTTGTTTCCCTGTTTGAAAAATAAATCTCAAACTTTTATAACACTAGCATTCTGGAGTGTTGAGATGCTCTCTGCAGCAGAACAAACCCTGAAAAGAACTCGCTGCTCTCAGGCAGCTGTGACGTCGATGTTGCGGCCCCTGACTCGAGGCTGGTGATCATTTCAGCCCAGTTTCATCTTCACATCCTGATGGTGAGATAACCGTCATCCCATGAGATCCATCAGATTTAACCGTTTGATCAGAGTCGTGTGAGCTCAGCTCTGCAGACTCTGTGTCAATCTTTTTACAGCTAAAGGAGCAGCAGCTCTCCATCGCTGCTCTCATCACTGAAACTTCATCTGCTGGCCGTTCATTTTTGGTAAAATTGTGGTTTACTTTGTTTCAAACAAACTGACTGTGGATGCATTTCACTCCTTATTTAGATTCCTCTTGATGAGTTCTTATTAATATTTTATTCCTTTGACATTAACTGTGTGGTACCATCAAGTCAGTGTTGAAGTTCAAGCTCACTGAAGGTTTTAGAGAGACTCGTCAAGGCTGTCGGTCACACTCTGAGCTCTTTGTGTTTATTGAGGACTAATCATGCCCAAAGTTCAGTTTCAAAAACATCCCATGATACTTTTGCAGGTACCTCTCCCACAGTCCCTGTCGTCGCCTCTCTTCAGCTCCGCCTTCACTGGAGCTGGGAGACCTTGAGCGGGGAGGTGCTGGCAACATCTAAAAAGAATGGTCCTTCCTGTTTGGGCAGGAAGGTGGTGGGGATGACGTTGTAGATGCCGGCTGGGACGTGATCCACCTCCATGTAGCAGAAGCCACATCTGCACACAGAGAGAGACTTTCAGGTTCTATGAAAGTTAACGTGTGTTCAGAAAGAGAGAAAAAAAACAGCAAAATGATCAGCTGCAGCGCCAAATACTGTGACTCTAAAATCACGCAGTGAAGAAAAAATAACGCGTGAGCAAAGACACGTTTTCTCCAGATATCTCGTGGCCGACCTATGTGACCTCGTCATCATGCTGATTTGGGGGGACTTTCTGTGGCACAGACATAAAAACAGCTGTTGTCTTCTTGCCTCAGTCTGGGACTTTACTGACGAGTCTGGAAAACCCATTTATAGACCGTGTCTGATATAAAAACACAAACAGACTGGACTTGTTGATGAAGTGCTTTGCTTGCTTTATCAAATTATTTCCTCGTTTAGTAGAGGCCAAACCCCCTTAGACAGTGAGGACAAACATGGGACTCACATTGTCTGAGATGTGCTGGTCGTCTTTAAAAACAGCTTTTCCACAGCTCGTGACTCAAAGTTTTTTCTACATTCTGTTTGTTCACTCCCAGTCAGTGAATCAAGACTGTGAATTTCAGTTTGTGTTTTATTTGAGATGGTCTCGCTTAGTCAGACATCTCTCCAAAATACGTTAGCATCGCACCAGCACTAAAGAACAGTCGGGCTCACCACACTATCATTCAGGAATTGGGGCAGTGACTTGTTTGTATTTCTTTAAACCAATCACAATCATCTTGAGCCGTACTAAGCTCCAGATGCAGCAACGGTGCCTTAAGGGCTGATCGCACTGAGAAGCGTCACACAAGACGCAGTCGCTCCAAAATCACCTTGGAAGTGCATCTGAAGAAAAACACAGCCAGTCTTAACTTTTCATCCATGTTCGTCATTCATCCTATTGCTTCTGTTACTGTAAGCCGGGCAACATAACAGGAGGGACATGGTGAGTAGTAAATCTCTCCTCCTGTGGATTTATTTGGCTACTTCGACCAGAGGTGGCAGTGACAAGCGGTGCGACTTCGCACCTTGAGCTGAAAAGTTTAAACTATTTTTTTTAATGCGCCCAAAAACCACCAGAAAAAGGCGTCGGGCAGCAGCAGGAGAGGAGCGCCCCGCAGGTTCGCTGTACCAGAGGAAAAAAAAGGATTTGCTGGTGATGCTTCTCAATGTGATTGGCTGTAAACTGTATACCCAACTTTTATTTCCTGTGACTGAGACTATACTTTAGACGATTTCTAGTAATACAGCAATGAACATTATCGGTGCTAAAAATGAAACGTATAAGTTACAATAGAAAAGTGATGCAAATTGTTTTATAAAAATGTAAAAGTTGTTCCAGTGGCCTTTTAAACAATTTACTGATTTAACACAAAAAAATACATAAGTGGAGTCTGCAAGAGGCACAACCGAACTCTGTTTAAGTAATAAATTAATGTTCACTGATCAGAATTTAACAACTACAAAAAAACTTACAGACAAACTGACTGAGCTTTAAAAACAGCTGATATTGTTGTGATATACCAGCATCATTTCCTGCAGGACGAAAATGATAAAAATATTTTAAGGCCTTTAAAAACATTTTTCCCCTTTTGTTCATCAGGAAGCAGTGACAAGAACACTTCACATTTAGTAAATACAAAGTCATGATTCACTGTTTAATGATCCCTTTTACTCTGAAATGTCTTTGTCTGATGTTTCAGTTTAACTTTGACTAAACTGAAGTTTGTCTTGAGACGTGTTTTAACATTCCTCCACAGAGGGAGGTGAAGTCTGTTCACTTCCTGGGCGTTTTTCAAAAGACCTCGGGTGCACAGCAGAACAAATACATGTCGCACTGAAGCATAATGAAGCTTTAACATTAAATGCAACATATCAAACTGCTGGAAAAACAGATTTGAGACAGTCTGCAGTGGTTTCGCTGTGCAGTCTTGTGACAATGAGGCCCGACAGTCATACAAACATAAATCAACCATAAAAACAATGAGTCTCATTCGGGAAATGTTAATTTGCGCATAAAACACCTCCGTACTGAAAAACCTGCTCCAGACTCATGAACGCTGCGTAAAACTGGATTTGATCGTAGATGTGTGTGTGTTCATGAATGCCAATAAATCCAAAAACTGACAGCGCGCTCCAGCTAGTTCATAATTAAAAGACATCCCCGCCCATGAATAGCAAATGAGCACCATATAAGGAAGTGATAATCAGGCTTCTATAACCTGGTGCATCCTGCCTACTTGCAGCATGATGTCAGCAAACAAACAGAGAGAGAGAAAGAGAAAAGATTCCGACACTTAGCCATTTTTTTCTTTTTTATTGTTTATTTTTTTTATTGTCATCTGGCCAGGAACTACAGCTGGAAATTAGCTATGTTGGCTAAAGCTGCCCTATTTACTGTAAATGCTACAGTCAAAAATGGGGACTGTCCACAATATTATAAACCATTAGACTTAATTTAACTATTCTAAATTTTGAGTGAAGAGGACTTGAGGAAAAATTTTATTTTCCTCTGTTAGTCGTGGTGTGACAGACACGGGTAAATTAAAGGCCTGAAACAGATGCTGTTAACTCTGTGTCCTCTGTTGGATACGTGTAGTGCTGCTGGAGCGCACCGCTAGAAACCAGAAGAAATTCATGCAAATTTTATGAAGTGTTTGAAGATCCAATCGTCACTGAATGAACGTCATCATGCAAGAAAGGCAAAAAGCAAATGGATCACGACTGAAATTTCGACATTTTACCGCCATATGTGTATGATATGAATGTGTGACAAATAAATCCTCTTAAATCCTCTTTAAGTTGTCATATTGGCATTTAAGGTGGACTCAATGATTTGCAGCATAACTCATGCATTGAACTCTTCATACAGAATCAACCCTTTGGGTTTTTGGAACGGTTAAAAAGGTAAAAGAGAGCTCTCCATTAGGAATTATCTATTATTCAACATGTAGAAAACACGTGGGTTAAGTCAGTGTCAATAGTCCATTCACATTTTTAATAAACATAATATAAAGATTAATCCGCTTACTGCCAACTAATGTAGCTACATGTGTTATATTTCTAATCTTTTGTCATGTTTAAATTGAGTTTCTAAGGATTTTGTGCACTGTGAACATAACGGAGCCAAGTGTGAATTAAAAATGTAATTTCTAATAATGACAAACAATGTTTATGTGCATTTTCTGATTTACACCAGCCTACGAGTTGTCAGGAGCAGGTGTAGATTTTGTTAGTACCTACAAAAAAAATCTGAACTTTCACAATATTGATGAATGCCAGAAATACACATAAATATCCGTCTGCAAACAGTTTACACACAAATTCAGTCTGCTCATGTTTCATCAATGAGACCCAATGTGTCTTTTATTAAGTGTTATGAGGTTGTTATTAGCATGTAGTGAAAATCTTTCCTACATGTCATTCTATCTGACATATCTGGTCATTTTTAAAACAGTTAAAGTAAAAATACACATCAGGCTTCATCATGACAGGGACTCCTCATGAACAACTTCAGGAGATGAACGCCGAGCCGTGAACATCCAAAATAATGACTTAATGAATTGTGACTTTTATTCAGAGAGTTTCATAATAATGGAAATTCAATTACTGGGTTACATGAATGTCCTCATTTAAGTTCCTTCACAAGCATTCAAATCTGTTATCACTGGCTACCAATCATTTCTTTATGTAATAATGTGTGTGTGTCCGCACAGTGAGATGAGAAATGAATTTCACATTTCGTTCTGTAATGAGGATAAATGACCAGAGTGAAGTTCAGTTTTTTTCAGCTGTTTGTTGAAAGTTTAAGTGTTTTCTGCATGGATCGGCTTCAGTATGTTCTGACTGCTCATGCCTGTTTGGTTTGTCTTTACCTGTAATCTCCACTGGTCTTCCTCTGGAAGGCAGCTGCGCCTGGATCCCCGTGTGTCGACACCGTCACCATCTCAAATCCAACGCTGTACTGCCTGCAGACACACAGACAGAAAAACATGGACACAGAATGACAACCAGCTTCCACACCGTTTTGTTTTTGTTTAGTTCAGAGGTAAAATAAAAGCTGCACACTCCAGAAAAGTATTGCACAGAAGTAGAATTAAGAAATCGAAGAAAACTGAAAAATCGAGGCTTGAACTATTCTCATAAGTGCATCCTGGCTAGGGATGGCCAGGATAAAAAGGTGCCAAGCCAGGTCTGAGTAATTCAGATGAGCGAGCGTTCACGGCTTTCTCCTATAAACCGTGAGGTCGATCATTGATTTACTGATGCAGAAGCGGAAAGCTTCAGCTTATAATGGAACTTCTGAGGAGGTGCAACCACACCTCACGTTAATCAAATATTTTCTGTCATTGAAGTTGACATTGACAAAAACAGAAAATTCTGAAGGCCGTCCGTCATTTTGACAGATTGTAATTCACACCCCTGTCCAGTTGGTGGCAGCGTGAAATTAATTAGCTATAGATTAGAAATCTCAGTGTCCAGTGTGGCAGCAGTGCGGCTTCAGCTTCCAGAACAAACTTAAAATGGCGAAGAGGAGTCATCTGTCTGAGAGAAAAACACAAAACCGGATGACCATCGCCTCTGCAGCGATCACACTTGATGCTTTTGGCACAGTGTTTTTGGTGGCCTGCGCTGTTACTGTGCGGGAAAAATCATCCATCTGCTCAGTGTGGTGTTTTATTTAGTTCATGCAGCAGTAAAAGTCTGAGAAAAACAGAGAAGAGCCATATTTAACACAGTGCTCAATGTGTGTTTACATGAAAAGTGAGCGCACGGTCGCTGTCAGCTGTTCAACGTTTCTCTTCATGCCACAGCTGAAATGCTTAATGTGTAGGTTTGTTTGTTTATTTTATTAAAATAAAAATGAATCAATAAAAACAAAAATGTCTTGTCATTTAAAAAAATAAGATTACGATGATGGATAGTAATTAATTATGACTATGATTATTTCGTCCCTGTCCCTCAAAATGAAGGGCTATCAGAAACACATCCTCTGAGTGTAACATATTTTATGTAACAAAACAAGGGAAACATGTAAATACGCTGTAGTTAAACAGAGAAAAGCCTGGCAGACAATAGCAGATCTGCTGCGTTAGTATTCTACTCTAACCCTAACTCCTCTGGGCTAAAAGGCTGCAGCTCCTCAACAGCCACTTAAACTGGCTCCAAAAGTGAGTGAATCCTCACAGAGCCTCATATTAAAAAGCCCTGAAAATAAAAATGTTCACCGGCTGGAACAGAACATGGTTTTGGTCTCTCTAGCTAATTTCTCCTTTCATAACAACTGCATGGGGATGAATTTTTTTGTAACTCATGCGTTAACATTTTATTAAAGCTTAAAGTTATGCATAATTGACAGCATGGCCACTTTGAGTGACAGCAGCCTCGAGCTGTCTGCTCGGCGTCGAACAGTCGCAGGCAGCAGTTGTATCCTCTGGGTGACGCTGCTGTGGCTCTGTCCTCTGTTTATTATACTGTCTGTTCTAAAACCTTTCATGGGGCAGATTTAGTATCCAATGCTTCACGGGTTTGAAAGAGAGTAGCTCATCTTTCAATGTAAACTTTGAACTCATGGCCTGTTGTTTGTCTTTCTATGCTAAGAGCAAATTTATTTCTGCATTTTTGGATTCGTGTCTTGTTGTTTATAAGTTTTTCTTTCTCATCATCATCATCATGTTCTGATCTGCCTGTGAGTCCCGTCTATTATTAGTTTGCTGTAGTTACAGTTAACACAGTCATTTAAACAATCCTGACCTCTTTACTGTGTGTATGAGGTGTTAAGAACCAGAGTTCACAGTTCAGTCACACATACACTGAAGGGAATTCATGTCACTGAATGACTTAAGTAAACATGTTATGTAAACACAATGTGAGACAGTGTGAAAAATGATGATTTGCAACAGAATATTGTCAATTTGTCATTTCATGTGTGTGTGCGTGTGTGTGTGAGAGAGAGAGACAGACAGACAGAAAGCTCCAGCAGATCATAAAGTGTTAATATCACTGTGTGTAAAGGTCACCGAGTCATCCTGTTAATGAGACACTGAATCAGTAGGACAGATTTTTAAACTGAGGTGAAATGAAATGACATCAGCATGGCACCGTTTCTATATTTGCACTGATCAACATGACTGATCTGTGATTAATATGCAGCTAAATGCCACCAGGAAAATCCTACAGTTATCGATAAAAATATTGCTATTCTTACCGTGGCATTACTGATTTGTGTTATGGTCGATACCAACATTAAATGTTTGTGTACTCAAATGTGGTATGTAAGCTGTTTTGAAAGTCATCTTAGTCTGACGATGAAATGAAGTAGTGTGGGATCATGGGAATTGTTCACTAGATTGTTAAATAGCCACCATGGCAGAAATGTTAACCAACAGGGTAATGTGTTAATGTTTTAAAGTTTTATATCTTCGAATCTGGCTGAGCAAAACTCAAATGATTTAAAGGCAAATTATCTGGTAATGTTCAGATATGAGATGGAACTCGTTTATCAGTAAATCTGTCAGCCTGGTGTTGTCAGCCTGACCTGGATCCTCGCAGCTCGATGAGCAGCGGCCCCGAGCGCTCCAGGTTGATCTGATAGATCGGGTTGTGTTTGTATGAATCCTTATAGTTCCCACAACCTCCAGCAGTGATGCCCTTCCACTGGCAGTTAATCTGAACACAGAAGCATAGACACAAGCACGATGGCTGCAGGTTAAAGTGCACCACACAACACATCATATCTGTCAACGTGTAGATTTGTGGATAACATACCCGTTTGGTTTGAGTGAAAGTATTTGGGATCTTAGAGAAGGTGAATTTGCATCCGGAGTAAACCTACGAAAAAAAAAAAAAACAACGAACAAAACTGCTGTTAGTATTGTTATTATTATTAGCAAAGGACTCACATACACATACACATAAACACACAGAATAACAAAAGGACAAGCTGAAAACAGCAGCAAACATAAAGGGAAGATGAATTAACTAAATATTTAAAATATTATTTTATACTAAACATGAGCTGAGCTAACAGAAGAAATCTTGATGGCAGATGATGTTTTGGGACAAACAGGCTACAGAGGTTATGAAAAACTCCAAGGGTCAGAGAGTGAGTGTATAAACAGAAAGAAACAGAGAAATATACAAAACAGAATTATTTATTTTTACATATGATCACAGTTATTAACACAGCTGCAATGATTCTCTATTTAACCCACCAGTGCAGCACCAGGGACCAACTCCAGGTCTAAGTGCCCACCTGAAGGGCACTGACAGGTGAACTGACCACATAAAGTTTTTGATGGCGGGAGAAACACAGAAACACCCCACAGCAACACCCTGCCCCCAAGAGAACAGAACCCAGGACAGGAAAACACCAGACTTCCAGTTATTTCTAAGATTAAGCATTACATGTTTTTAAAAGGTGGATAAAGGTGGATATAAACTGATCATTCATACAGAGCCGCTCTGGTGATTTTTTTTTGTGGGGGGGGGGTCTAATTTTCTGCTTTGATTTCAGGCTTAAACTTAGTATACAAGAGAGAGTTGAATCAGTTATTCTCAAGACGATTTTCAGAGAGAAACACTGATCTGAGCTGAAGGGAGAGAGAAAGAGAAAGAGAGAGAGAGCTTCAGTGGTTACAGGAGTTCTGATGCTGTTACACAGACGCTACATCATCACACACATAAAATACAGAGCAGACACGTGCACAGGGTGAATGTTTTTAATGAGTGATTTCAGAACAAACAGTGTTTGCTGCTGTTAGCAAGAGGAGGTCATGAATATAAATGACTAAAAAATATATCTAGGTCACACACATACACAAACGCGCGCACACACACACACACACACACACACGAAGAGTAAAAAGAAATTAAACAGGAGACACGAGATCACGAAACAGCTCAGGAAATGTAACAAGGAGAGAGTTCACGGAAGAAATATATTTGTTAAAACTGAAGTGTAAATGAGCAAATATCTGCCATGGAAGTGATGCACGGGCGTGTGGCATGTGTGCTGTGGAGGCACTAAAGGAGCATCAGAGGAGGATGTGAGGGGGTGTCAGCTGCTGAAGAGAGAAACAGAGCGAGGAGAGGAGAGGAGACAAGAAGAGGAGGAGAGGAAAGGAGAGGAGAGGAGAGGAGAGGAGCAGAGCAGTCACTGGTCTTTGCTGCGTTTCTCTGCAGCAAACAGAGAAAACTCATCTCATGTTTAAACAAAAAGATAAACGCAGAACAAGTGATGGATCACGGGTTTACCTCATCAACTCTGCTCAGAAGTGACAAGACAACAGCCATAGAAAAGACACCTAACACCTCTGGAAATCATATTTCAGACTTTTTCTGAGCCTCTTTTGGAGAAACTGTGGATACAAACTTGCAGCTGTGAATCAAATAAGTGACATGAAGCACAACATTGCGGCTGGAACACTGAAGTCCACCCAGTGGAGGTGGAATGTAGAGGCTTTGTGGCAACATCTATGTCCAGACTGCTCAGAGATCTAGGAATCAGAGGCCGGAGCCAGCGTTTAGCCATCAAAGCTCTATCGGAGGCAGCAGAAAGAAGCAGCCAGTGGCTCTGGGTGAAGAGGAAAGACCCCTGCTGGGCCCCGAAGTAACAGGCCAGGAGGTATGAGGTCAGCTTAGGCTTGACTCAGGGAACAGGACGCCCCCGCCATGCATAGTCCCATGGGCTGTCTGCCATTCAACAACAAGGTGACACCCATGAATAATTGGGCATGGGACACAAGCTCAGGACTGATCAACCTGTAGCTGGCTGCCTCTGGTGAGGGTGTATAGTGTTAAAGGCCGAAACACCCCAAAAACCAGAGGAGCACTACTGATGATACGTCCCAAAATTGAAACCTAACCCAACCCATCCCATCTCAACGCAACCCAACCCAAGCTCCACTGTGTCCAGTCACCATCAAGACGACACTCTCAGGTACGTGCTTGCGCAAAGGAAGTTAACATCGTATCCTGTGTTTTGAAAACTTATGATTTTTAATGTTCACGTATGTCTGGAAGTGATTTGAAATAAGCATTCTGTGGTTCTACAACTCAAGATAAAAAGAGTTTCTTACCCGCAGTGTGTAGTTGATGGTGTTCTGTTTCTCGTACTGGGAAACCACCAGTGTGAAAGTGTGTGTCCCTGCGCTGGTCAGCTTCATCTTGGTCAGGTAATGGGGGCTGTTGATGCGGATGCCGTCGATGTAAGGCGGGGGGTCCGCTGTGAAGAAAGCACGAAGAGTTTATTTATAATGAACGAGCAGAGGGCGGCTGATAGTTAAGGTGGAATTGTGCACTTCATTTAGTTTGTCTCTTCCAGAGTCTGCTGCTGTCTTTTATAATGTGACAGTCTTATCAGTCTTTCAGGTATGTAACCTTGTTGTGTGGGACTCACTGTGACATTCAGACATAAAGTCATGACAGAGTGTTGCCTTCAAACTCCTGCTGCCACGAAGCTACAGTACACATCTCACAGCTCAGAGCTGCAGAGAGGAATGTTTTCTAAAGCATCGATCACATCTTACCTGGATAATAAACCTTCTTCCCATCTGTCTTGTAAACAACAAGGGTGATAAACTCCCTGTTTTGTGCAAAATCATCCTGAAAAAACAAACAAACAGATAACAGAAGTCACTACATGAAGGTGAAGCCTCGTAAAAACACTTCATGACGTTTCTGGTGATGAGATGTGAACAAACTACAAATATATCAGCTCTGCAGCTCTACCTTGTCAGTGATGTGTCTGGTGAGCAGCACCCACACAGCAGCTCCCCCTGCTGGACACTGGACCTCCAGCTTGTACTGAGGATTGTTGGCCAGGCTGTAGACGTCCTTCACTGGGCCCTGCTTCCCATCCCAGCTACTGCAGAACAAACAAAACCAGAGCAAACACTTCAGGCTGAGTGGTGCAGCCAGATCAAAACCGATGGGACATTCTGAGACTAGCTCCTATAGGCACCAAGACTATCAGCATCCACTGACGGTAGAGGTGCACTGATTGATCGGCGCAGAGAGACTTATTTTGCCCTGATCGGTGCTCAGCCAGACCTTTTCTGTGTAGCTGTGTTCATGTTGCACGTAGTGTCTCACGGCCCCCACCGCGTCAGAGCCCCACAACTAAACACCACCTTTGACAGCGAGCCAAACACACACAGCTTGTGGACAGTGTGGAAGTTTTGCACAAAGAAAGTTGGAGAAGCACAATGTCAGAACGGCACGCTCATTTACAGCAGAACAGACAACAAGTTCATTCATCTGCCACCATCAGCACGCTCCAGTCTTTACTTGTCATATTATTGTATCTCCATTTACTCCTGGATCATCTCTCTGCTATCGGCTGGGTCAAGGAAACCGCTGTTAGGTTGTTAATTGATTTATTTTTGAGAGAAAAGACAAGGAGACAGCAGTGAGCTCCGTCTTAATTCCACAGTGCACGCTCTTCTTTTTTTTTTTTTAATTAACACACCTAAACAGATGAGAGCAGCCAGCGTTTTAACATTGTGGCAAATGCAACTTTTTAGTAGGAAAAAAATCCATGATTTAATAAACAACAACAACAACAACAGCAGCATTTTGAGGAACCATGAGGATACAAAGACAGTGGGCCACTTATTCCACACACACTTCAAGTTCCACTTTCTTCTGACCTGGAGGCAGCCCTGACTGTGCGAGATGGGCACGCATGACAACAGCTGTCAGTCAGATGTATGAAAGATCATTTGGACAGAATTCATTGATAAACGATGGCTATAAATCTAAAATCTAAAAGTTATTCTGTCATTAAACAAGCTGTTTAACTAAAAGTAATAACAGGT
>JAPZDX010000010.1:15482336-15494200 GCA_029783625.1 Naso annulatus | reverse complement strand
CAAATATTATTATTATTAATTATTATTATTATTATTATTATTATTATTATTATTATTATTATTATTATTATTGTAAATATGTTAACATGCCTCATGCATACATTATACCTGCTTAACTAGCATTACGCACACAGCACTGCTGTGCAAACCTGAGAGCATGGCTGTAGTTTCTCTTCACTTTTGTTTTATGAATTTTAAAAAGTTTGACCCCCTGATTTTCACTCAGCTTCATCATCGGGTCAAATTTTAATTTGCCCATTAGTTGATGACTAAGTACCATCGAAACTAATGATATTCATGTCAGCCTTAGCTGTATCTTTTGTTTATTGCTAGTCAGAGAAATGTTAGTATACTAACATGCTGCTTGCTAATATGGTAAGCGTTACCTGCTAAACTAGCACTGTCATTGTGAGCGTGTTAGCATGGTGATGTTAGCATGTAGCTCAAAGTTGTGCGAAAGGACAATCTTAAAATGACTTTAATATGGCTGAAAACTCTTTCAGTCTACTTCACTTGATTTTCAGAAAAGGTACATTATCCCAAAATTGACATGACAGGAAATTACTCGCATAGTAACAGAATAGTCATTAATGTTGCTCACCCCTCACACATATCTATACTTGTTACACCTAAAATAATGACAAAATATCTCTTGTCTAAAAATGTTTAATTGATTTTTGCCCTCTAAAACAAGCGCGTAAATGTTTAAAAACTATGATGATAACATAAAGTTAAATTAATCTAATTTGTTGCTACATAATGTTTCAGGTACAAGCAAATTAAGTATCAGAGGACTTGTTGCTTCAAACAAAATGGCAAGAAGTCAATAACTCCTCATTTTATTCACCCTCCATAAAGCGAATCACTGATTCCTGGCATGGTTTGTGTAAATAATTTAATGATTTGTTAGCATTTG
This sequence comes from Naso annulatus, assembly GCA_029783625.1. Classification (NCBI taxonomy): domain Eukaryota; kingdom Metazoa; phylum Chordata; class Actinopteri; order Acanthuriformes; family Acanthuridae; genus Naso; species Naso annulatus. Next base: position 15,493,284 of record JAPZDX010000010.1, on the reverse strand, counting down.
GCTCGTGTCAACCGAGCCAGTAGCAGTTTCTGGTGCAATATTCAGCCTGCGGTAGATGATTCCCCCTCTGTTGCCATTTCAGGTCTAAAAATGAGCTTTGACTCCTTTCTGTGGCGTTCAGCATGTATAATAAGAAATCCTGGGGAAATGCAATAAAAGGGGAATTGCAGTAACCGGCAGAGCCAGGCAGGCGTTGTTGGTTAGAAAAGTGATGATTTAGTCTGTGTTACGATCCCATGCAGCTGTGGCATGTGCCTGCCCAGAGATAGCACTTGGGGGGGCATATTGGAAGAACCACTGGCCTCGTATGAGGAAATCTCGTGGTCTTAGTAGAACTTTTTGTGCATGAGCGTGCGTGTTTGAACACTGTCTCAAACACTGGTCACCTGTATGTAGGTTTCCGCAGTCATACACGTGGCCCCGTTTCGACAGCAAATGAATTTCAATTTGAAGAAGTGATCTTTTGTGTCATGTAGCAATTTGTTTGGATGTGGTTTTCTATCTGAGTGTTTTTTCCCACTGGCAGATGTGTTGTGGTGGGTGGCAGCTGCAGAATGGAGGAGCACAGCTTGCTAAGTGATTCACCCTGCTCCTGGCGTCTCCGTTACCCCATGAGTCTTTTCACTGACAGTGTTTTCATTTCTATTTGCTTTATGTGTAACTAGGGTGGTGGGCTCCCTGCTTTGACAGCTCTGTCAGAAAAATGACAGTGCTGGTCGTCTCTTAGACTATGGGTGAGAGAAACTAATGGGACGTTTGGAGGCTATTTTATTTTCATGACCTATTCTACACACAAGGCTGAATATGACACCAAATCGCATTTTGAGACAGACATTTTTGCTGTTGCTCCGTCTGATAAAAATCACCAGACTGATGCTGCAAATGAGCTCACTATCTGATGACATCTGCTGCGTTTTTGCATGCACACACCGGAAATAACAATGTTGAGCGCTGAACCAGTCACATCTCCTGACAGGGGAATCGCTGTTTTCTTCACTGCTGTCAAATAGCACTCTCGTTCCTCAACAAAAATTGTTCTCCCTTCACCCATCCCCCCACCCCCACCTTTGAGTCATTCATACTGTTGATTCCACCTCTGGAGGAATACATCAGCCTTAATGCCCCCTTTTCTTTCATCAAGGCAGCAGCTTTAAAGTAATTTTCCTCTCATAGGGAGCCAAATGGAGACGAGAAGATGTCGATTCTCTCATCTCTTTGTCTGTCCCCTTTGATCTCTTTCAACATGAATTCCCAATACACAGAAAGTAAATGGGATTTTATTTTTCTGTCTTTCTCTGGAGCATGGTTGATCATACAAAATTGACCAGAAATGACTCCTAATGACCCCTGTGTTTTATTCAAACAGAAAAAAAGAGTACCCCAAAACACACTCCTGGCTATCATTACTCATAGTGCATTTTAATGAAGGATGAATAATTCAGCATGTACTTGTAGATATAATAGCCCAGTGCGCTGATGCTGTGGACATCTTTATGGAGACATTGCCATCTGCATGCCCGCGTGTACGCGCGTGTGTGTGTTGAGGAACAAGGAGGGTTTTGTGAGGAAGGACAAAGGTTTTAACAGTGCATGCATGCCAGTGTGTGTTGTTGTCTGACGTAAAAATGACAGCAGTTGTGATTTATCTTGTATTCCCAGAGCAGGGACCCCCTCTATCTCACTGGAAAGGTTAAAGCATACAGCCTGGAGGCGGTACTACAAAGGTCAACATGCAGTTTAGGAATGAGGAATAGGACAATAGAGGGAAAGAAGGACGAGATATGTGCTCTTCTCCTTTCCCCTGGCCTGCTTACTACCTCTGACAACACACACTGTACTGTTTGCAACAAAGGCCCGGCAGTATTTATCCTTTAGTTCTCTCTATGCTGTATCCCCTGTCTTCTTCTTATCACCGCCTCCCCGCGATACCTCCAATATCGCATGCCATAAAAATAGCTGACCTTGACAAAGGCATCTCAGGAGATTGTATATTAAAAAAGGGGACTTGCATAGGAAAATCATGGTGGGTAACAAAGGGAAACTGTAAACAAAGAGTGTTCATTTAATGAACCCCCTCAAGCCTGGATTTGCTCAGCAGAGAGACAGAGAAAGACAGCTGGTTATAAAAAGCAAGGCGCTAGGCCATTAAAGAGGAGCGGGAGAATAGAGGGAGAGAGGGCCGTGAAAAAACACCAGCATCTTTGGTGAGTCAGATGTGTTGAGGTGATTAATCTGCTTTGGCTGTGTCCTTCAAAGGCCTGAGGGGGAATGATGCTACAACGGCACTAGGTTGCCCCCTGGTGAAAAAGAAGAGGAACTGATCAAATAAAGAAATCAATTTTCTTTCACTTCGAACTATCCCATCACTTACTTTGAGTTTAGGTGGCATGTGGGCGCTGTGGTTGATGAATCTGACGTAAAAAGAGTAAGATACAATGAACATCCAAAAAGAGGTGACTTCAGGTCAAGGTTAAAAATACAGAGGCCAGAAACTGAATGAGTTAAACTGCCTTAAAAAAAGCTCCCTAAAGAAAAAACAAGCGTTACGGCAACTCTTTTCACTTTTAAAGATAAATTACATTCTTTTAAGCTAATTTATTTTTCTTACAAATTAATTCATTATCTCGTTAATTAATCATTTGTTTGGTAATAGAATGCAAAAAAGAAAAAATGATTTCCATATATCCGCAAGAGCTAAAGGAGACGTCTTTAGAAATTAATTTGGGGGAACCACAGTAACCTAAAGTCATGCTTGCTCTCTTTCTTTTTAGTTTGAGTTTATCTTCTTTTCACTAATAGAAAACATGCAATAACTGCCAAGAAATGATTTTGAACAAAATAGCTTGTACTGTCTGGCCAACATTCTAAAGCCCAAGATATTCAGTTTTCAATTATATAAAACAAAGAAAAAGCGGCACATCCTCACAACTGAGTGTCTATAATTAGCAAGTGTTAGGCATTCTTGCACTATAAGAGGTCTAAATAATTAACTGGTTATCAAAATTGTTGGCACGCAATTTTATGTCAGTGAACCAGTCAGTTAATTTTATTAATTATTTCTTAATTCATTTCTAATGTGAATTTTTTTTTGCAGCTCTGACCTCATGAGGACAAATCCACCGCATGTACTGGAGCTATGAAGAACATCAATAGACAAAAAAGCAAATATGTCAGGCAATATCTTCATATCTCTGTAAGCTGATCCAACTGAAGTGAGTTATAGTCCACTTAATATGACCCACTAGTGTTATGACCTCACCAAAGCAGTTATGTTTTTAGTGTGGTTTGTTTGTTTGTTTGTTTGTCTGCAGAATTATTGAAAAGGTAATGGCTCAAATTCTGATAAAAAACCTTGTAGTAGGGTGTAACACATGCCAAGAAAGAATATCTACAATCTTGGAGAGGAACTAAGTCACAGGGCAAATACACAAGTTAATTCTCATTTTGTTTAACATTGTAAGGTGGGCATTTGACCATGGCAGAATAAATGCAGTACCGTTAAAATCCTGTAGATGGTAGTCAAGCTCAATAGTTACAAAATATAAACCAACTGTACAAATATGTTTTCACAAGCCACTCATGGGTTGGTTGTCACATTCAGCAGACTTCTCTCCCTAGAGGGCGCTGTTAAAAATGGTGGTACACTGAATTTTTTACACTGGGGTCAGAGGTCACCTACAAGGTCTTTTCAGGAACATGTGAGAGGACTCTTGGAGCTTTTCACATTAAAATATAAGCATCTAGCTCTTCTGCTTTTATCTCTTATGCTTTTATACAGTTGGATTATATTAAAACAATTATTCCTATTAAAAAGTACAAACTAAGAGCAATTTTAGAGGTTTGTATTATTTAGCTAGGCTAAAACATGTGGTTGTTAGCTTAGTGGCTAGCAAAAAATTCCAGTTGGGAATGTCTGTCAAATTTCCTCTGGGGTTGGTTTTCACATGCAACAACTTAACTGCTATTGAGTAACAAGACATAACGATGAGCTGAATATTACTGATAATCTTTGTATTATTCTTATATAGGAATAAAAAATATATTTGTAGGAATAAATTTTTCTCTTTATTTTGTCTTGTTGCAGAAGATGAGATTAGTTGTTGCATTTAAATGTAATTACATTTTTTAATCAATATCAATATCATCCCCATAATGAGGAAGGTTGTCACTAGTGCACAAGACATATTTTGAAGTAGATATCTTTTGAACAGAATACGAGTAAGGAGACCAAGGTCATTCCACTCCATAGATTTGTGTATTTGTGCATAACTTATGAAGGTTAATTTTAATATCCGAATTACACAAATAACCAAGCAAGCATTACACAACTTCAATGTCTAGAAATTATACATACTTTAATGCCAATATAATATGTTTATTTTCCAATCAAGTAAAACATTTCAGACATATTTAAAAATCCAATCCAAGATTCACAGAAATAAAAAAGGCAGTACACTTATATTGGGGCTAAGATAATGAGTGATATGCACGTAGAAGACATTTTTTCCCCATTCATAGGCAATCAGTGCTTGGCTCTAGACACACTCTAGAGATAGAGAGCACAGAAGACTCCCTCTGGCCATGATGTAGAGAGTAAAAACATAAACAAACATGAGAAATGTGAGGTTATTAGTCAATACAAGGAGGTATCTGCACTTATAACTGACTTGGTTGGATTTACAGGTCCTTTGGAGATCCAATGTTCCAGTATGATTTAATGTACATTTTCAACACAATATGAATCCTACATGATACAGTTCAGTTAAAAAAAATAAACATCATAAATGATCATCCCTGGAATACATTGTTTCTCCAGTCAAGGCAAAGCACAGAGCAGCTGACATAGGCAGCAGTTGAGGTATGTGAACTTCAGTCCATCTGCAGTTATAACAACAATAACCACATGAGGGAGCAGTGAGACAGACTGCTGGTTTCCCCGTCTGTGATTATGGCATAGTACATCCTGTCTGTCTTCAGTGGCTTTTGATACATTAAGGATAATTCAGGTTTTTTGTCTTTGTTATAAAGGAATAAATGTGATTTTCTTAGGCATCTGAAAAATGTAGCTACATCTTCTCCTAACAAACTTTTTCTTAGATTACATAACATTATGAGATATTATTCAAATTTAGTTAGAATGACCGGCCAATTAAAAGCTAAAATTTGCTTTTTTTAATAGAAAATGTTTGTAGAAATTTAACATTTAAATGCTCCCTTAATGTTTTAAGAGGGTTATAAAAGTTTAAAATTTTGTACCAAAAATACTGTCTTCATGCTTTAAGCAAAAATTCAACAATTTGGGAAATGTGCTCAAATGCGTTGCTAGCAGCCAGTTAGCTTAGCTGAGCACAAAGGCTGGATGCAGGGGAGAACACTACCTCTGTTCAAAGGATTATAAAATCTGTCAGGCAAATATAAAAGCTCATTTAACTGAGATATAATGTTTCCACTAGGGATGTAAGAAAACATCACTATGCATCGATAGTGCAATATTGTATCAATTCTCAAAAACACTATAGATTTTTAATAGTTTTCATGCAAAGATTCGTGGCAGTGGTTAATTTTTTGTCTTTAACCCCTGACTGCTATTGCACAAAAACTATTGCTATGATATTCTGATTGCACAAAAAAACCCTTTTCTTGGATTTTACTGTGGTGTGTTCTTTATACTGACAGTTTTCCTAAAATAAGATTTTTTAAAAAGCAATATATTGCATTGCTTGCAGTATTGCAAAATATTGCAGTAAATCGTATTGTAACCCCGTATCGTGATATATCGTATTGCCAGATTCTTACCAATACACAGCCCTAGTCACTAATTAACGTGTTTTTTTCTTTCTTTTTTTTTTTTTTACCCTGAACTAAACATTTCATCCTGACTCTGGTCTGTGTGCTTAGCTAAGCTAACCGGCTGCTGCGTAAATGTGCATTTAAGGGACAGAAGTAAGAACAGCATCGAAAAACAAGTATTTCCCAAAATGTTCAAGTGCTAATTTTAAAACAAAACTGTTTATCAACATATGGAGACCCACGGTTTTCACTGGACAATGACAATACCAGCTGAACTTTTCTCAAAGCTAAACCAATGCTATCAGTTTAAGTTTTTTTCTCATTGGTCTTTGCCAGCGAGTTTGTTGTTTATGATGCCACCAAGGCGCCATTTTGGAGGTATTGTTGCATTTAACAGTACATGCGGTAGGCTACAGACACAAAGTAGAAGTAAACAGAGCAGTCAGTAAAGCAAAGAGATTTCAAGTAAGTTATCCAACCTATTAAATAGAGTTATGGTTAGCAAACTGAGAGGATACAATCCAAAACTCTTAAATTGGTTAAACTGTCATCTAACAACAAGACCCATTCAGCCTAAACCGCAAATAACTGGGGTGCTAACCCTGCATTACTGCCGCCAATCTCTTAACATTTCTTGGATATGTATATACTGGGTAGGCTAAGTGCGTATACCTATGAACAGTTTAGAAACTGCAAATCCCTTGAGGCCCATGAACATTTATTAGTGGCTAGTTGCAGGATTTCTTTACATTTTGACAGAAGGACTAAAACAACGTCTTAACAGCAAAGACCTGCTGGCTGTTATCAAGTTAACTTGTGCGTGTACCATAGCGGCCTTGACTTGCAGGCTATTCAGTTTTCCCCCCATTAAAGCAAAACACTAAAAATATATATTAAAAAATTAAGCTGTAATTATAATAATAAAGCTGTGTTATAGTGTTTATTATAACAGCCTGATCGTTTGTTTCCTTTAATGGCCTGTTGGGAGTATTTCCATTATCAATTAATCCCAATATACATCGCATACTGACATATTCTGCGCTAAAGTGTCATGTATTCCTCATCCAATGTCATTTAATAAAAAGAAAGCATCCATTTCTAATGTGTCAGTTTACTGTTACGCATGTCCTGTTTCTTATAGGATTGCATAACCAGCTCTATCTCCACAGCGCTGGAGAAAAGTCTGGCAGCTCCAATGCTGTTTAGTGTCAAGGAAACTGGTCCTTAGGAACATCCCTAATCCTACCCCTTTTTCATACAACAGAATAACCTAATTATGTCGTCATAATACAAACCAGCTTCTGACGTAGTCATAGAATAAGGCAGATACAAAAGAAATTGAGTTCATGTAAGATTTAACTTTAAAAAAAGGTGTTAATTTAACCACAGAATACCTCCAAAATGGTGGTTAAACTCAAAATCCACTTGTGTCACACAAGTTTTGAGTCATCCGTCATTGATGAAGTAGAACCGGAACTTCCGGATTCTGTGCTAAAAGGTTATTTTACCCTACAGCGATGGAACAGAACCTTTTTCAGCAGTATGCTGTGTGGTTCACTTAATATGTTTTGATAAAGGACGGTAACGTTCGTTTTTTGAAAGGCAATCTCGTAAAGTCTTTTTTTGTGTATTGAATATTTATAGGCCTATTTTGCAGCCTTTAACGAAAACCCCATACGTTTACGAGAAAGAGTCAACAGGTCCACGGGTTGCGCCTAACATTTGCACAAACATGTTTGTAACATTATAATCATAACAGGACAGAGGACTAAATGAGTTGAATTAAAATGAGAGCGTTGGTGAGTTTTATGCATGAGGACGAAGTCAAGCTGTGAAGATGCAAGTACCCGCGCTTTTATTCCCTGGGGAGTTGTAGGTTTTTTTGTGCTTACAAAGCAATTGCTGTATTGCCAATTTGTCATAGAATATGGAAAGTACTTCTCAGGAACAAGCTAGACTTTTCAGGAAAAAAAAAACGGCAATGAATAAAATATTGCAGTGAGTTACAGTAACCCGAATGTGAACGTCATTACTTCCACCTCCTGTTATGGTCTCTACCCAAAATAACATAACAGAAAGCCTGAATTATCCTTTCAACTTACACAAATGCAGTTCATGAAATCAAAGAATAAAGCAAAGAGTTTTTCAACAGTTGATCTGATATATCCCAGTTTCTCAATAAATATCACTATCTTTGTTAACATGGTGTCATATTAGCAATATATTCTTCTCTAAAGTGGCTTTGGAGACTGCAAAATATCAGGTGTATCCCTCTTCAGCTTACATTTCAGGTCTCCATCGCTACCACTGTGGGGCAGAAATGCACCAGTGTCCACTAAGATAGGTGTAAATTTAAAATGAAGAAGCCACAGCATAGCAATTTGGATTGGGGTCCAAAAATTGTATTCTGTGGCACGAAGTTACATCTGAGAATACCATATTCCCTTTTCAAGGCCTGAGACTCGAGCTGAGCCTTCTGCTGAGATACAACTGGTACATTCAGGTTCACAAATGTTTGGTCTTGAGTAAAACCCTCTGCAACATTGCTGATGATTGCATGGATGAGACTCTTTGCTTGTGCTGTCTCATGTTTACATGATTTAAAACTTAAGACAAGTGGGAAAATATTAATATCACAACTCTACCAATTTGTTATCCTACATGCAGCCTTGATAAACCTCTTTGATAACCATTTGATTATTACTGCCTTAAGGAGATTATTCTCCTGTATGAGAGGGTTTCTTGGCTGTGTCAAATACTGAACAGGACAATTAAAAAAAGAGATCAATCAGTAGTTACATTGATTGGAAGAAAATATAAAGCTACTAACAACAATAATATCACTATTTACCGCGGTCATGTATTTTGTTCATAACTGGCATAAACAAGCATTCAATCTGTATGTCGGCCTACTGCAACATAGTGATTCTCTCAGCAGAGTGTGAATCGTACTACTACAGTCATATGCAAAAATCAATCATTGATCTCATGAGTTAGTTTAAAAGAGTACTGATAACAATATTCATATTCATAAACATTTTTTTAGAATGACGTCTATGCAAGGTCACCATTAGTACAAAATCTACTGATTTCACGTTAACTGTTAACAATGCCGCTCTAAACTACAAATGTAGTTTGCAAAAAGAAGGGGCATCATCTCCAAACCACACAACTTCTGATTATCTGAGGCTGTAAAAAATGGCTGACAAAAGGCCATTAACCATGGAGCCTAAAAAGAGGAAAATATCTATTTGGTAATAGGGTCAGACAAACAAAACATAAAGATAGGCACTCCTTGTGCGAAGTACAGCTCTTCTCCACCTTAAGCCCATCATATCAAGTGGTTACAAAAACGGTTATGATAAAATACTAACAAACTTAACAACAGTTGATGCCTTTTCAAAATGTGTTCACTTGGAAATGTAAAATATCTCATTATTTAACATGTCAATAGCGAGCCCAACAAACTGAGGTAAACTCACTGGCTGCAGCTGAGTGAACTGACAGAGTGAACTGACAGTCGGCGAAAACGTCACCCTGGATGTGCGCGACAATCGCACCTGTTGCGACAACTTTTGTAAAAACCTTCAAAAAGAGCTCTGATTGTAAGACATATTCGGAGTCACAAGTGAGGAGCTGTTTTTCAGGGCTGATTCGTCGAAAATGCCGTGTGACTCTAGTGCGACAAGTGGCCATTTCATTAACGAACAACTGCATGGAGGAGGTAGAGGGGGCTGGGAGGAGGTAAGGAGTTTGTGGAGGAACAGCGCGTATGAGGTAGGCTTTTGCTGTAAACAAAACAAAAAGATAGTTTTGCAGTAAAAAGAAAAAAAGTAACTCATCAGATCTGGGAAGGAAGACCAGGTAGTCTGTGGCAACACTAGGGAACTTCTCACACCTCAGTACAATAGAGACCTACAGTTAATCATACAAGCTCATCAAAAAATATACAAAACAAAAGAAATGCACGACTATGTATAACTCAAGAGGTAGTTGCTAATATCAGTACATGAATCAGTTACATATGTCTCTTCACCATTGCTTAACAGAGTTTGTTGAGTCAGTCAGTGGATGATTCCCAAAAGAATAAAATACACTTTTTTGGTTAATTCCCTGAGAACAGTTCATCATCCTGAGAGGAATTGTGTGTAAAAATGTAAAAATACATCATACAAAAAGATGTTGTTTCCATAGAGATTTGAGCATGGGCTGTGCTCCTCATGTGGTTTGGTCATTCACTTTTTTTTTTCTTCTCTGTCATGCTGCATTGTTGAGATTGGATTTTTAACGCACGCACACATTCAAAAAGCTGTACATTAAAAAAAAAAAAACAACCAAAAAAAAAAACTGCAGTGTTGCCCTTTCAGCGATAAGTCCCTCTTATTCTGAAAGAGCGAGAAATGTAAGCACTTCAGCAAGTCTTAACTTTTAAATGCCTTCAAAAAATAAAGCCAAACTCTTTGGTATAGAAATATACCAAAAAAAGTTGGTTGTCTACTTTAGAGCTTTTTTTTAAAAACACACAAGCTAGTTTGATATCATCATACAAAGTTATTTGATTTGTCAGAACATTTAAGATACAACTCCAAAGCGACCCGACGAGAACTTTTTGTGAGGCGTCGACTTCAGATAAGCTCTTTTCACATTCAATATGGTCAGAGAAGAGTTGTTAGGTCAGAAATAAGTGCCACTAAAGCCATGCTTGGGATTCAAGTTACACCAAAAGCAGCACTCTTTCTCTCTCTCTCTCTCTTTCTCTCTCTCTCTCTCTCTCTCTCCCTCCTTCTCTCTCTCTCTCTTCAATGATGCTGAAGCAGCAGCAGCAGTGACGGCGTCTCATCCTGCGGTGGGAGTGAGCATTACCGCGCTGGTGCTAGCTAGCAACTGGTAGGCACAGATGGAAGAGGAAACGGGTGGCTCGATCTTACACTAACGCAGCTGGGAGAGCAAACCGCTTGAAGTTCTGTGGCATTCGTTTCCGAGAGGAAGAGTCGTGAGGTATTACGTAAGTAGAGCAGCTGTGATGATACTGTAATGGTCTGACAGTACACCCGGAATAAGACGAGGTGAGTCTTTGTGCTGGGTCAGAGGTGATTGCTGACTGTTTGGACTAATGACGAGGAAGGCGTGGAGTAAATATTAAAAAAATAAAAAGGTG
>JAPZDX010000010.1:15428247-15438864 GCA_029783625.1 Naso annulatus | reverse complement strand
CTGTGTTATTGCAGTCTCTGCAAAGCAAAACACTATCATCACAATATGGGATGTTCTTTTTCCTTTGGTGATTTCCTTCTAAACCCCTCAGCAAAAATCAACAGCCAGAATCAAGTCACAGTCCTTTAACTTAATAATAGTAGTCCAAAGGGATCCCAGCGCGACAAAACAATACACAAGCAATAATAAGGACGCTTTTAAATACAGAGATCACAGGATGCAGCTTCCTGCCTGTTTCTCTCATTCGGCTGTCATTAGTCGGGGCCTGGATAATAGTCTCTGCTCTGTCCTGTGTGTGATGTGGTGGAGGGTCAGTCCAACCTGGCCCCTCAGATGTCCTCAGACAACAGGATGTTATTGAGGATCCAGTCAGGGAAATTACAGCACACACGGAAGACGGATGTGATTGGTGCACAAATTATAGGAAATGCTTAATGCGTTTGTCATCAGGCACAGAAAGTTTGCTCACTAAGGTAAAGTTGGTTCATGTTTGAGGCGATGATAGTTCCGTTAATGTCCGGGTGAGGCAAAATACAGTGACTAATATGTGTTAATCATTAAAGAGCAACGTTAAAATTTTTATTTGAACTGCGCAAACAAGTCCAAAGTTGTCCAGTGGTGACTTGATTTCTGTCTTTTCCAGGATGTCGGCGATGGTACATCTAATTAGGTTCTGTCAGTATCTATTCAGACATACAGTCATGAGTTCTTTCAGCAGAAAAAACATATGATAAGAGCAACAATGAGACCAAGCCAGTCACCCTGAGCAGAGGGGAAGCTTGACATTGTTTGTTGCGATCATGTTGAAAAGGGAAAGAGAGCACTCAGGTTACCCAAAGCCAACTTGGTGAAAGAGCGTCGGATAAAAGGACAGTTTTACAACAACATAACTTTTAAGAGGAGAGTGTCTTTGATTGCATGTGCGTGCTCCACGGCATATTTATACTAAAGGTAAACCAATGGCGTAAGTACTTCCAGTGAAAAGAAAAGTTGATGGCATTGTCTAAAAAATAGATCTTTATCTTTCAGTCAAAGCAATTTGTATCTGGCTCTCTGTCTTCTCCCCCTCGTCAAACTCGTCTGTGCACTCTTGCTGTCTCCACTTGAGTCTCGCCAAAGTTTGACAGTCACATTTCTAGAAACAGATGCTCTGCCGCAGAAATCTGGAGAGACTTTCTTGACTTAACTAGTTAAGCAAAAGCGAGCCAAGTGGAAGAACAAACTCGAGATCTATGACACTTTGACCTCAGTGGTTTGTTTGTGATGACTGAGGTTAAATCTGCGCTGACCAACGAAACAGGGCTGAAAAACACGAGTTTCCCCTTGTCATTACACAAACACACTCCTTCAATGTGTGTCCGTCATCTCCACACATCTCGTCTCTTCATGTGTCCTTTTTCTCTGTTTTGTCTTTGAACCTCACCTGCTTTGTTTTCTGGGTTTGCCCCCGAAAAAGGAGAGGAGGAGGGCACAGGAGAGAAAATGAAGGTATTGCTTGCGTGCAGACGGATATTACCCTTTTAAAAGCAAAACAAATATGTGTGTGTGCATGCCCTGTAATTTTGCTGTTGACATGTGCACTTACAGTGGGGATCTGGGACCCTGGTAATGACTGGGGCAGGTAACAGTGGAGACAGGTGGAGGACAGTGCTGTCTAACTGGTTCTAAAATAGAGAGAGTGTGTGTCTGTGCGTGACACAGACTGAGATGTGCAGACAGACACGGTGGCACCTGGTGATGTCATTGATGTTGTCACTGAATGGTAGTAAAGTTCCCCTTTTATAATGGTTACCATTCCTGAGCAGTTGACTCAAACCATTGAAACACACTGTACTGAACTCCTATTGCGCTCTTGCTCAATGAGGAAATTACAGTATTGCACCTCGCCATTGCTGGCACACATTACATGAATGTGACACGTATATCATAAAGGAATAGTTCAGAATTATTCTGGAAAATTACATGAGAAAAATCGATATCTTTTTCATACAGTATTTTTCAATTAAATCTGAAGCTACAGCTGGCAGACAGCTAGCTTAGCTTAGCAAAATGGTGCCGCACTGCTGTTCCGCCAGCTGTTCCGCCCACATGTTGTGAGATGCCCCACTCACTGCCTCCTCCATTCCTTTTAAGAGGAACGTGAACAGAGAGCGATGGCTGCTCTTTTAGGCTGTTTGAATGGCATCTTGACTTCCATTTATTTGGGCAGACTACCCCAAACCTTAACCCTAACCCTAACTCTAACCTTAATCAATTTATGCCTGGTCCTAACCTCAACATAACCTCAATTCATACCTTATCTGCAAACTTGGTGCTGCTGTTCCGCCGGCCTGTTGGTACATCTCACTACATGAAGTTGGAACAGTGAGCTGGCAGAGCAACGGGCCGTCGGAACAACGGTGCAGCACCGAACAATGAGCGGGCCCCCTAGCAAAATAAGTGGAGTCGGGGTGAAAGAGTTAGCCTGGCTCTCTCCTTAAAAAATTAGCCTACTACACATCTAAAGTTTAATATTTTTTTGTTTAATTGGTGGCAAAACCCTCACAAATGTACAAGTTGCCACTTCAGAGGTGCTGATAGCCTGACTCAATGGATTAGCGTGCCATTAGGCCAAAATTTCAGTCAATCCCTGTTGATGCATCCTGTTTTTAGTGTCACCCAAGGTGATTGTGCTTGGTTCAAAGAAATACAAACAAGCTATAGAGCGATTTTGTCCGTTTATTAGAATGACAGTTCAGATAGACCTTTCTCCAGCACTGTAGAGAGAGAACTGGCTACCTAAGTAAAGGTGCTGATGGATGGATTTTTTTTTTAGACCTTTTGACAAAGCCAGGGTATCTGTTGTCCCTTTCTCACAGCCTTTATTCTAATCCAAGCTAAATCTCATGTACAGACAATGTGAATAGTATTAATCTTTTCATCTAACTCTGAGCAAGAAAGCAAATAAGCATATTTTCCACAAACTGCTGCTTTGCACATACGGTAAGAAAAAGTTAGGTTAGATATCCAATAATCTAACCTAACGCTAATCATTAATGTAGCTGTCTCTGTCGGATATCCCCAGTTGCTTTAAAATGAAGCTACACACCAAATAAAATGTTACTGAGTGAGCTTAAGAATTGCTGGTATTGTTTTCTTTTAGCCTTTTTTTTTTTTGAAGTTCAGTTTAGTTTCTCTTGTTTCCAGCCTTTATGCTAAGCTAAGCTAACAGTCTGCCTGATACAGCCTCTCAGATTTTAGAACGGTGTCAATCTTTTCATCTAACTGGCAAGTAATCAATCACATGTAGGCTACTTCCCAAAATATTAAATTGTTTCCTTAAGCAACTGAAGTCCTCGTGCACTTTAAAATCTATCAAGATAATGCTAAAAGTATTTTAAAATGATTTTCTTGTATCTACTTTCACCATCTTGTTTGCTGGAATGATATTGCTTGGCTGAACAGGTTTCTCTTGACTCTGTTTGACGAAAGGATCAGTGTCACTCACAGAACGAGGCACACATAAGCAGTATGCATGCATAATATGCATATAGGCTTATGAGCTTACTGTACAGACATCACAGTCTGCCTCTCTGTTGGCTATGTCTTTATTCGGGATGTCAGGGAGGAAGTGTGTGTGTGTGTGTGTGGAGAAACTCTATCCTGTGCCAGAGTGTGACAGCATACATCAGGTTCACCTCTGTTTGTTCAGTGGCTGTCCAGAAATATGGCAGGAATCTGAGGACAGAAAGGCTGACTGAGCGGATTCAGCGAGCTACTCCTGAGAGACGAATGGAGACAGAAAACCAGACTTATATTTACATACACGAACACATTCTCAAAGAAAAAAAATCCTAATGTGTACATCACCATTTCCTACTTAATATTACTGGTATGATTTATTTTTCTGAATGTGGATAAAACATCTTTAGTTTTGCAGGATATATAGGACAGAGTGTGTTTGTGTGTCTTCGTGTGTACAAGTTTGTGTGCATCCGTCCCGGATGATGCATCTCACTGGTGGTCATTATTACAGTCTGCCTTAGTAATCAAGAGGAAGACAAAACAATGTGAGGAGTCTTTTAATACAGGCAGGTGTGGCTCCTGGAGGTCTGACACTTCCTCAGCTGCACAGCTTTCCACCCTAAGAAGTCTCTAAAATATCTGTTAACCAAGGACTTAAAGATTTCAGGTGACTTAAATATATTTTAGAAACTCTGAGCTGGTAATAAGCAGAAGGCTAAATAAGCCATAACAGATGAGTTCTTAAAGTTGCAAAGTGCAGAATCTCTGCAGTATTTGTTAATAAGGTCCCTCCAAGGAATACCACAAAGTGAACATCAGCATTCGTAATCCGGTGAGAACGGCTGAGTAACAGGGCTGATGGAACTAAAAGCATGGGTGGGAAATAGGAAACATTTCACTTGAGACCAAATAACCAGAAAGGATGTTTTTCTTTTGACAGTATGATTACATCAGGGGTCAACCACAGTGGGTTGAGTTCTCGTGGTATGATGGTGGTTCAGATTAGCAACCAATCCAATCTGAATATTTGTTTTTTTGTTTATGTGCAGAATAATCATACAAAATAACCTTTTAAATATTCACCGGTGTGCTGCACATAATATATAGCTGTGTGAAGTTGCATTCAATTTCTCTAAAATTTAGAACGAATTAACCAGGATTTAACACAGTAAAAATTAAGTTATCTGGAATAATGCACAGATAATCTCACAATGGATTACATTGCAACCAGAAGCCCAATGGTCTTAGCATCCTACAAATAGATGGTATTTAACTTGCACAGTTAATTAAGTACCTTACTTACGTACAGTTTTCATATACAACTGTACTTGTACTTTATTCTAGTGCTTCTTTTTTATGTACTGTATAACTCTGATAATATTGTCATTTTTAGTAGTCAACATTCTTTGATTCTTAACTGCTACTGGTTACTTTTTGCCTAAATAACACATGATGATGTTTAAAAGATATGCTTAAGTGACAGGATGCAGTACTATATTAGCAATTTGACTAAACTTATTAGTAAACTTAAAACAGCTCCATTTCAACAAAATACAACACTTAAATGTTTGTCATGTAATTTTTAGCCAAAAAAACCCCCCAGAATGTTACAATATTCTGTAGTAATAACATATCGGGAGCCATTTTGCATAATGACCACTTTTACTTTTGACTACATTTTGCTGGTTCATAAGTCTGTACTTTAACTTAAAAAAACATTTTTAATTCAGGCTTTTAATTGTAATGGAGTATTTCTTCTTTCACTTCAGCAAAAATCTGACCACTTCTTGTTTCATAGACAAATTATATATTAGTAAAGATTGCGGATATGCACGTACTTTGGTTGCAGAAAGCTATTGAACTACTCTTACCTTGTACTGTTAGATTTTAGTTTTAAACTGTTCTCCTCACATCACAACAGACTGGCTGATTGAATGTTAGCCTACCTGATATGAAATGAGTTCTGCAAAGCTAGGCATTCTTCATTTGCTTATCATTCCAATAATCTCTTCTGAGAGCTTACGGCCAAAGATGTTTGTCATTAGCATGAAAGGGAGTGTGTTTTGACAGTATTCTGTGAAATTTACTTTTGAACAGTTTTGCAACTGTGGCATCCCACTGCACAACATGACGTGTTAACCACTAATGGCTCAAAACTGCACTACGTTAGTCTGAAGAAGTCTGGTAGTTCACCTATATGAATGATGATCATGGTTGGCAAAGGACCCATAGAATAAAAAACAGGCAAGGGATGTTAAAATGTCATTCTTCAAAATGTCTGACAGGTGGATTGCATGTTTGTCACATTCAAAGTTCAGCACTGTTCCTGCAAAAGTACTAACAGTTACAGAAAAATTTCAACTAACCATGGCTGTGGTTTTTGCGTAATGTCTAGTAATGCCCGTATTTATTTCTAATTACCACAGCACGATTGTTTTACAGCTGCAGATCCGGTTGATCTAGATCTAAGTTTGTGAACATGCAAGAGATGAAAATGACGCATGACAGACGTTCCAGGCAAGAACGTGTTGTAATTACACTGAAACTCCTCAACCCGATACCAGACAGACCACCAGCTGTATTTTTAGAAACTTTCTTCCCTGCTGCTTTCAAGTGGTGTGCAGACAACTCATCTTTATAAGTCACCTCACATAAAGCGGAGCTTTCAAAAAACTTTACCAATAATACTTCTCAATCAAAGGGGTTGATGCCTGATTTTGATTTATCTAAGAGAAAACCTGAAGAAGTAGAGAGGGTCTTAAATTTGAGTCAACTGTAAGAAACAAAAACAGTAAGTGTTGCCTTCCTAGCTTGAATATTAGCGTAAAGAAGTATTTTGACACAGATGTTCTTTTTAACTAACACTGATACACATTTTCTGATCCTTTCTGTAATTTTTATTAAATATGGACAAAATGTAACCAAACAAAATACCTCATAGATAAAGCTATTTTGGGAAAAATGTATGGGGTTTATATAACCCATGTGGTCGATGTTAACAAAGGCCAATTACATTTAATAACATTGTTATGGTCCTTTAATAATGAGCATTTTATTGATGCAAGTTCATGTCAGATGCACCACATATATTGATACTTCAAAATATGTAAAGAGGTAAACTGGAGGATTTTTGACTGCAACTTTTTGACGCGAGCATTTAAATCTTTCTTGTGCTATTAAATAAACATTTCAGCTTCATTCCCCCCCTCTATAATCTGACTGGTGTGAGACTGCAGGCTGACTCCGTCCCTTTTGGTTCCTCTTGTTCTCCATCAGGCTGTAGTTAATTTTCTGTTGCCAGACGAGGGCCTCTCTTGTGGTTTTCTTGAAACCTTGTCTGGTCTTATGGAGAAATCTCTTAATGTTTGACAACTATGTGTGTGGAGCTAAAAGTATGTGCGGATAGAAACTTCCATGATGCAGTTACAACTGTTGGAAAAATCATGTTAGATGGATGTGAAACTGGCATCACATGTCGCTCGGACTGTAGATTCAGATTGATATTAAGCATTTGCCGCTGTTTTTAAACCGGCTTATATAGGACAGGTCTTGTAGTAACACATACAAAACCTTAGACTCATCAATTAATTTAATCTACATATTGGATTAAAATATATTAAGTTATTAAGTGCTTTGTTCCCAGTTGCTTCCAGCCCTGTCGAAACACACATGCTAAAGATACATGCCTACAACTTCCTGTTTACTAAAACAGGAATGTAATCTCCTAAAATTGGTCTCTAAACCACCAAGTGCTCACGTCTGTTAATGTTGTGGAGATTTCCTCAAAGCACCAGACGTGTTTGTCCAAAGGTAGAACCTGGATGACATTCAGATTTGACTGCTGGGACACTAGAAAATATTTAAGGTAGCCTCAGTATATTAGGGTTAGGTTTATATGCTGATTTGTGTTTTGTTTCCAGGTTTGAAGTTAATTGCAAAATAATATGTGATTAAAACACTGCACATACATTAATTAGGACCAAAAGAAAAAGGTGCCATGCTTAGCAGCGCTGGAGGATATCTCATAATTTGACTTGTGGTTGTAGGAGAAACACAGGTGAAATTGACAATATTAATGATAACTGTTTTCCACATAAATAGCCCAAAGAGCTCGGACTATTCCATAGAAGACACTTTGACATGTCTGTAGTAGGAAAAAACGCAGGAGTAACAATAAAATGAAGGATGACTGAATTACGTTTTTAATGCTACAGTTTCAGGCTCTTAATATCGTGCATGCTGGTCTATTTACTGGTGTCTGCTTTCCAAGCAAATGTTTATTCCAGTGTAAACAGTTGAATGTTTAATTCTGCAGTTGACCAAACTACAGAGTAATGTTGTTGGCTGTTGAAAACACCACTACTTATCAGTGTAATGTTTAAAAAACAAAGGGGATTTTTTTTGCCTGTTATTTCTCTAGAATTAATAAATGATCGAGCTGATCACCTCAAGTCACCCCACTACTAAAAAGCTGCCTTTTTATTGTTTGTAACTGCCAGCCGTGTTATAGTAACCTGTAGTTGCAGTCCTCCAGTTAAACACTAAAGCACTGCAAATCATTTTGAGCTGATCTTCTTTAAAACTCTGAGTAGTGACCGACAAGGCACAATTTATCCAGTTTGTCTGAAGTTAAAGTTAGTTCTAGGAGTTCAGTATATTGTCCCTTAGCGATCACTACAAGCAGCTGTTTCAGAAGGCACTAGCTGACACAAGAAGCACAAAGTAAAAGAATCTGAAGTCCACCACAGTGTATTATTACAGCCTACAGTCAGTGCTTGATTTAAACCCACAGTGAACCTCCAACATATGATTCCTTATCACAACAAAACAACATCTTCAGGATCCTAGAAAGCAAACAAAATACTCAGTTTGAGACTCAGTACAACAGTTGGGTTGTGAAAATAAACCAGATGAAGTTTCTTGTGTCTCATGGACAAACTTAGTGATTTTCTGACAACTCTGGAGTTACCTCCTGTTGTCCGGCCAGTGGGCTGCTGTTGGCTCCAGGGAACGGCTGACCTTGAAGCTGAGCAGTTTAATGGTGGGTCCACTGTGTACCCAATACACAGTCAGTGGTGCTCACCTTTATCTCACTTTACACCGGCTGCATCATCACAGAAAAATCTACTGGGAATTGCGCATTGGAGCTTGTAGAATGTAGGATTTGTAGTTTTTAAGGATTAGCAACAGGGAGTAAAAAGATTACAGTATGCTTCAGTCTTTACTCGTGTACTGAGCTTCTAAATTATTTTTACAGTTCACATATACCTATTTTTAGGGTTAGACCAAAATGTGAGTGAAATACTCGCACTGTAGAGGCCTGGTAATGTCATACTAATATGTACAATAGAAACAAATCTCGTGTAATTTAGTGCAGACCACAGATGCAGGACAAAACTTTAATTTACAGACAGTAAGAGCAGTCTCCTTATCAGTCACAGTCAGATAATATTCCAACACTGGTTACCTGTTGATCCATGGTACTATAGGCTGATGTTCCTAGGCCATTTTAACCTTTTAAAACACCCACTAAACTCCCCTCTGACCATTTGTTTCATAAAGTGAATCAGCCCCACAGGAATGTTATTCAGAGCAAATGTTCACAATACAGTAAGACAATTCTATTTGCCAATGGAGCATAGAGACCGATTTGTGAGAGGGAAAAAATGACATCACTAAGTACTGCAGTCTTGCTGTGGTCTCTGCTTCTTCATCAAACAGACTGTTTAGAATTTCATCCTGATAACTTTGACAAACAGTCTGACCCTCGAGAGGGATTGTAAGGAAGAGGAAAACGTCATGCCTGAATTGAAACAGGGCTTGGCATACACACTGTTTGTCTACACAGATGAAATACAGGCAGCTTCCCTGATTGATTTTGCATATGGCTAATGGGTAGTGAACTGTCTGTCTGAGGAACCCTTGTCTCCATATGCATTCCAACCCTCAGCTCCCAAATCAGCTGTGTCCAAAATGTGTTAAAAACATGGAGTTACTGGACTCACAGGAGAGGAACTGCTTCTGATTTGTGTGAAAAGCTGACCAGATCCCACTTGCAGTTTGTACATGTGAAGCCACCTCATAACGCAGCGTTTCTAATGTGTAATGAAGGTTCAAAAAGTTAAACAATTCATACATTACCCATCGTCAACCGCTTATTCAGGGGTCGGGCTCGGGCTCGGGACGTAGGGCTCCAGACTGTGACCGAATAGTTGCATTTTGCACCGGAGCGCCTGACAGTCCAGTTCAGGGCTGTTACTCCAGAGCTGTTGGTCAGTGAGGGATGAAATTTTTGCGGGATGTTCTTCAGACCCATCCCCCTTAGTCCACGTCGAATTCCCCTTAAAAAGGTGGGAAAATGTCCATGAGAGTGCAGCAACAAGGCTGCATTAGTGGGAGGCTGTGAAGTGACATTGACAGGCGCTGCAACTCTGCGACTCGAGCTGAAAAGTTTATTTATTTATTTTTTACATTTATGCGTTCCCCAAAAACTGCAAGAAAAATGCGTCCCCTTTGTGATGAAGGCTGATCGCATCTGGATGCGCTGTCAGTCAGTTCAACAGCTATTTGTGTCTGCGCACATCAGTACAGTAATATTAGGCACACAGTTATGAGAGTTTATCTCTCTGCAAAGTAGGGGTGTGCAATATGATAATAGATTGTGAAAGATTAAAATGTGTCCACGGTCTTAATAATTCATAAATCAAAATTTCACTCATAAAATCCAATTTCATTGTATTTTAAATGCAATGACAATAAAGGCATACATTCAAAATGAAATGAAATCATTTTGAGGAACCAGGAACCAAATATAAGTTGACCATACGTTGAATGTGCCGTGACTTGTAAAATATTCCTAACCAATATGAAAAACTAAAGAATCGTGATAAAATCGGGATCGTGATTCTGCCATGAAAAAAATCATGATGATATTCCACATCGCCCAGTCCCACTGCAAAGTGTGACCTGATCAATAAACATCTGCACTGAATAAAAAGCTGCATGCTGTGCACTGTATCAAGCAGAGGCACACAAAAAATTTCTACTAAAAAGAAACATTTATATTTTTGATTGGTTAGTGTTGTCTGTTTTTATTGATGTCATGATTTTGAA
>JAPZDX010000010.1:15415665-15428147 GCA_029783625.1 Naso annulatus | reverse complement strand
GCCTTCCTAGCTTGAATATTAGCGTAAAGAAGGATTTTAACACAGATGGGGTTTTTTTTAACTAACCTTGTCACACATTTATATCTCATAGGTAAATCTATTTTGGGAAAAATGTGTGGGGTTTATGTAACCAATGTGACAGATGTTGACAAAGGACAATGAAATGAAACAACACTGGTATAGTTATGTTCGTTTAAATGCAGACTTTTCTTGAAAATCCAACCCCTGTACATACTGTCTGTGCAGGTGACCACCCAATGCTGCATGTAAAAAAAAGCCCATGTGTGCATGCATCTTTGCTTTTTCATCAGTGTTGGCCATTATCTATTATTTTACAGGTCACAGGCGTCCGCACCGTGGGTTAGCCGAGTAGCATGATGGCGTTTTCTCCTCATCTCCGTGGGTGGTTTTGTCAGGATTTGAAAAGACATCTGTTGTGAAGTGCGGTAGCATTCCTCTTTGCGCTGAAGCCATGATAATAACCCTGGGCCTGTCAACAGGAGATCATCCACCAGTTTAGTGGAGATGGTTGGTGGACAAGGTGGGTGGTGGATGTGCTGACGTTTATTCACATTTGCACCTGAAATGGAAAACAGGAGGGGAAAGAAGATCGAGAAAGACAAATTACAACTCTGTTTTTCTGCTCAACACGCATTCATTAAATTTGCACTGCTGCCGCCATGTCGAGAAAGCAAACCTGACCTCAGTCAAACTGTCAGAGACCGAAAGAAATAAATGTGCATATGAGTGATTTTTCAGCCTCAAGACCTCAAGCTGAATAGAGTGCAGGGTAATGTGCAGTAGAGAAAATCATTTAGAGGAACATGAAATTGACAGAGAGGCAGACAAGGCTGACAGGCTGATAACAGCACAGCATGGCAGGGGAAAAGTGTGACACGTGTAAGAGCGCAGGGCTGCGACGACAACATAGCTGTGAGAGAATGCAAAACATTTTTCCTTGAGTCAGCCATAAAACTTCAGGAAAGGCAGAGGTGGAGGCTGCATCAAACATCTCAAATTGTAAAGGCTATAAAATGGGTTCAGTCGCAGCCATCTCTGCCAAAGATCATTGTCCTCATCCTCGGGGGAGGTGACAGGGAAGGAGTGGTCGCCTTTAGTCCCGGTGCGAGAAATGACCCTAGGCAGGTACAGACTCAAGCATGGAAATTACAGGGCTTTAAGATGTCTATGCCATTTACAGAGGCCACAAAGGCACCCTGAGTCTGTGTACAAGCTGCTCTCTGTATTCTAGTTTTAAGACATTTACTGTGGACCAAGTGTATCATCTGCCGACTGTAAAATTCAAATTTTCCTCTTCTTAGAATTTACTGTTAAGCAATTATTCACACAGCATACAAATGTATATTCTCTCTTACCTCCAGTGATGCACAGATAGCTTCAGATTTAATTGTCCAGGATTTAAATATCCCTCATCAATTTTAGCCTTTGCCCCAGTGCAAAGAGTTTATGTGGTATTATTTTATGGTGTTGACTTCATTAAAATAGTGTTTTAACAGTATCTGTTTAACAGTAACCGCATTCTTTACTATTATAAAATGTTGAAAAATAAAAACAAAATGTAATCTGTACAATCCACAGAACATCCTGTGGCTTATATCTGTTAGTTACTGAAACCAGGCAGTGCACTCAGTTTAAAGTCAAAGAGAGATCATATTTTTAAATGGGGTGAGAACCAAGAAAGTCCATTCAGCTTGAAACTCGGCAATCTCAGGGGCAGGTAACTCAGAATGGGATCCAAGTAGTCAAATCAAAACTCTTGGCAGGTCAAGCAACCACAAGCAGTGTGGCCGTTTTAGAAAATATGCTGTTTTTTGAGACCATGTAATTTCTTAAGAGGAAATACAACATATTTTCTTACACATGAAAAGTTGAATACATAAGAAAATAGTATTAATTTCTGTTGAATTTAATGCATTATGGCTTTTTCCGAGTACAATCTTGCTCTGGTAAGACAAGTGTCTAATTTTAGCAGTGGTGCAACTGCATACAAAGCCAAAGTAAAGACCCAATCAGATGTAAAGTTGCTCCAAGTGACAAAATAATTAAGCCAACATGGAACAGCCAGCGCTGCAGAGCAGCAGCAGACCGCCCTGTGGATGCACAGTCCAGAAAACACAGCCCGGCAACAGAGAGTGGCAACAGAGGAGGAGAGACTCTGAGGAAGAGGAGCAGGCCTGTGAGAGGGATGTAGCTGTGGAAACAAACATTCACAATCTACTACATCTGCACCACCGCTGACTGTCTGCTGTAAGACCAATCACAGAAAAACACAGATGCAACCAGAGCCACACATAATAAAGTCTCTGTGCTTGACTCTAACTTTTAACTCGTAGTCGTGTTCAACAAATCGGAAGCAGAATAGGGCTGTTCTTGCAAGAAAAGCAGTATGACAAGTACAAGGAAACTGCGGCCATGTTTTATGGTCTATGATTTTCTCCGGGTGATGCAAAGTGATGCAAAAACATGCCCACACAAGTCCAAAATGTTTCAACATCAGCACGATCTTTACACATATTCTGATACTTTATGAATCTGTCATATATTTAGAGAAAAGAGCGGGAAAGGGAGATAGACCAGGGTAGAGCTTCTGATTCTTTTTGAGTCAGAGGGAACGGTTCGCACAAATATACCCCCACAGGGGAGTCTGTTGCATTTGTTGTACTTGTTGCATCTGTTATCGAACGTGTGTACAAGTGGTTCATTGGCTGGGATAAACAAAAAGAAATGATCCAATGGTCAAAATTGCAGCCAAAGACAAAAAAAAATTCTCCTTTGCCTGAACATACATTTACACCACATCTTGGCAGCGTTTGATTAAAATCTGTGCTGCCTGTTTCAGTAAGCATAGGGTTACAAGCCACCTTTCTTTTCTGTTACTTTCTACAACGCCACATAAAGACAAATTCTAATTCTCTGTTACTGTCAGTCAGTGCGCTTGTTCTTCTTGTCCTACAAGTAAATTAAATTCCCTTTGACTTCTTTATGTGTGGTCATTTTCGTGTCGCCTGTCATTCTAAGAATGTCAAATGTCATGTCAGGTATCAGGCAGTCACCACCAAAGAGCCACATACACGCCCACGCACCAAGACATCCACCCACACACGACCAAAGTTCTAAGTGCAATCTCTAGCCTCTACACGACTCATACGAGAAGTCTTGTTGTCATGATGTGAGTCACTCACAAAGTGCGTATGAGTAATAGATGTAGCAAAAGAGACGTTTGAGATAGAAAGGGCATTTCAGAGGAAGAGGAGGAGGGGTTGGAGGAGAGGAGAGGTGAATAGAAGGTGACGAAAGAGATGGCTGAAGGCAAAGAGAAAGAGCGCAACAGAGAGAGAGAAGTGGATTTTAAATTACATGGTGGCTCATGTCAGCAGCCATAATTAGTAGCTTGGTCAGGTGTGATGAGTGGGACAGGAAGCATGAAAAGAAGGACACAACACCACAGAAAAAGAAGGATGTGGAAGAGAATCTACTCCATGGCAATATGAACTTCTCTGCAGTGGAGAAAGTGAACAGGTACGGTGTCCATGGCAAGCGCATGCATGAATGGAGATGAGCTCACAGATGCTCATAGTATGTCGCGTGTCAAGCGTGTGGATGATGAGTCTGAAAAATTCAGGCAAGTCTTGAGCTGGTTGGCAGCCCTCCAAGTCAAATGTTGCCTTTGGAGAAAGAACAAGAGGAGAGCGGACCATGTCAGCGTAGTGTGGATCTCACCCCCAATGAGCAGTGCAGCTGGACACAAGTCTCCTGAAAGGGAAAACACAGGATGAAACCCTCCTGCATGCACCAGGAAGCACAGCATTCACTCTGCTCCATTCATTTATACTTAGGTTTCGGCCCACAGCACTTCCAAACTTTTTTTTAGCACTTTTTATAAATAGTCTGTAAGACTACTGCTTTATGAAGTCATTTAGACAAGAGTTGAGCCAGAAAATAGGATGAGTCATCTGTAAAACCATGTTTTTTAGAGAGGGGGCCCTATAGAGCCTCAGCAATTTGAAATAAAGATTAAGTATAATGCTCAAATGTTAAATGAGATGCTAAAAGAAATGCTAAAAAATAAAAAATATTTTTGTAAAACTGATTTATAACTATCATGTGTATTATTAGAAAACATATTTTACAAAAATAACACTGAAATTGAATTTCTCATGCCAGTCAAATCATTATTAATAACGTCCTAAGCTGTACCTGCTGACCAGGTACAGTCTGCACATGCAATGAAGCCACTAGCACTAGTTAGCACTTGCTAGCTAGCTTGCTAGCATCTAGCAAACTATTGTTAACACACAAAAATTGACATATTTTCAAAAGGAAAAGACCTGCGAGAAAATTTATGTAGGCTATGTATGCACGATGAGGTAGAATACATAATAATCTTAATAAAAAAGTTGTTGTTGTTGTTTATCTTCATTTTTTAATTTACAAGTGACTGAGAAAGTTCTTCGCTCTTTTTTGTGGTGCATCACATGTTCCAAGACCGTCCTATGATTACTGGATTCCGAGTTTTACTCTGACAAAAACGTAATATCAAGAATTTGGGTTACTTTCACACAACTTTGTCCCGCTGCTCTACTCTCTGAAGCAGAACATTAGCAAGTCTCTGTATTAGTCAATTAGTCATTAGGCTACACTCCTACATAGGGTGGAAATATTTCAGTATGCTGCTGTTGCTATGATCGAGAGCTAGATACCAAATTTTGTCATATTCAAGAAGTGTTACTGTGCACATTGCATTTAAGTCACTGACCGTCTAATAAAGCTGCAGAGCACAAAGAAATAATGGCAGATAAGGCTTTTTGCTTCAAAGTTGTCTTATATGACTTCTTCAGTTGCTTGTTATAAAGAAAGATAAAGTGTCAAGTTTAAAAGTTTTAATTCTAAGGACTGTCTTTATGTCTTCGAGGCTCTTTGGCATGACAATACCCTGTTGTGAATTTAATCCTCTACACAAAAAAGGATCCTAAAGCTTAAATTTAAATGGTTAAAATGAACTAATTTGAACTTTCAGAATCTTGCTTCACACACAAGCACCAAAATGACCTCATCTCCTGTGTGCGCTGTCCCTGACTTCCGAACACAGCACAGGTATGTCTAAAGATGGAGTGGTGAGGTGTCAGAAAATAAAGATGTATTTGTCTGATCCGGACATAGCTGTGTGACAGTCAGTGCACCCTCCTGGAGAAAGCCTCGCGCCCTGGGGCAGGAGAATGACACACACACACACACATACGCACTCAAAAACTCTCCAAGGAGGAGTCATGGGGCCAAAAGGGAGGAGGGGGAGGGAGCTCTAAAGGAAAAGGGAGTGTATTTCTCTCTCTCTTGCTCGCTCTCTCTGTGTCAAATACACACCTTCCCTCCTCCCATGCAAGAAGTAAGAGGAGTAGCACACTCGAGTGCTCAGTCACGCAGTCAGTCACACACAGGTACACAGGATACTGAGGTTGAGTGACACAGGACAAGAGACAGAGAACAGCCACTGCTTGCTCACAGGGAGCACTGACAGCCTGCCATATGTGTGGCTCCTCTCAAGGCTTCACAGTAAGTGTGCAACATCCTTCTTAAATCATTTTATCGTTCCCAAGTGTAAAAGAATTTATGATTAATCGGATTTTTTAACCAGTGGGAATCAAAAGTTTTAGATATTTATTAACCGATTTTTTGCACAACGACACCGTCTCGCGAAAGGTAAATTTCCAAGTAAGGTAAAGAGCGCTTTCTAGAGTCAACCTGTTACGAGGTGTCCTCGAACCACAGCTGTGTGCCCTTGACTCATGTCTTGGTTTTCAGAATATATTTCATGCTGTGTCACCGGGTTCAATGGTTTCAGAGTGAGCTGTCACACTTGTGACAGTCATTCCGAGTCAGCTGTGGTGACACACTTCAGAGAAAAACAGGGGGAAATGTTGTCCATAAATCTCATCTCTCTGCACTTTTATTGGAATTATTTTTTCTTGATCCCTGAGAATAAGCTGACTTTTTCTTGTTATTGCTGCATTGTTAGAATACAGTGTAAGTGTTGTACAATTTTTGATTATTTATTAACCTTTTAAAAAGCTGGGAATAGCTAACTGAAGATTTGTTTATGCATAATTGTACTGGATTTGTATTTTCAGCAAGGTTTAAGTTTTAAGTTGAGTTTGGTCTCACTTCAGGGGGGAATATAAGTCACATGAGAGCTCACCAAATATTACCAACGACAGACCTTATCTGTTACTATCTCAGAAGCAAACTGATGAGCCTGAAAAAGGAAGTTCAGCACTGAGCATTGTCTTTTAATCACACGTCTTCTATCTTCTTCTCTTTCACTCGTCTCTATTTTACCGTTTCATCCCTTCAGCCGGGACACTCAGTCTTTATCAGGACTGCAATCTTCCCGAGAAGGGAG
Organism: Naso annulatus; assembly: GCA_029783625.1. Taxonomy (NCBI): domain Eukaryota; kingdom Metazoa; phylum Chordata; class Actinopteri; order Acanthuriformes; family Acanthuridae; genus Naso; species Naso annulatus. The sequence continues at coordinate 15,421,729 of JAPZDX010000010.1, read as the reverse complement.
AGATAGACGGTTGTGGACTGACAGAAAGAAAAGAGAAAGAGATTGTGGCTCTGGATAGGAGCCAAGTTCTCGGCAATTCAGAGGAAGTCTGGTCGATTTGCTGTGAACGCAGGTTTCCTTGTGAAAGTGGTCTTGCTCCGGGGCTGACGTGCACAGGAACCTCCCTTATAGCCCAGGGGTTGTGATTTGGAGAGTGACAGGATGTGTGGGACAGTGGGGGCAATGGGGCAGCGAGCACGAAGGTTCCACTTTGAAGTTTGTTTGTCCGGTAGTAGCAGTCGGTGGGAAAGTTAGATCCTTCTCCTCCTCCTTCACATCCCTAACTTGCCGCTGCCTCCTTTGCGACACATCTTGCACTCCGAAGTCTAATTTTAGCTCCATTTAAAACGTAACTTCCTATTCTTCAGCTTGTTTGTATTGTCTGTTTTTCCCCTAATATTATGACATAAAAGGAGAGGTCAACAATTTTAGTCAACAATTAAGCCACTCCCATAGCCAAAAACCGTCTTTTTTTCTTAAGGAATATCGCTCCATCTCTTCTGCAGGCCTCCTTTGAGTGCACCACAGCCATGTTAACCTCAGACAGGTCACCGCAAACCTCAGGGATCATCACAGCAGCCATGCCAGAGACACAGGATGTAGACATGACATCATGGAGCGAGGCCGACTTTGAGGAGAAGTGCACTTACATTGTGAAGGACCAACCTCTGGAGGAAAAGTCCGAAAACAACAGCCGGACGCGAGCCGAGAGGTCCTTACCCCGAAACCTGGCCCTGAAACGCTGCCACAACTCCGCAGAGGTACGCAGTGAAGCACATCGTCCTTGTTTCTGTATTATTGAAATTGATTTTGAAAGTGGTGCTAAAAAGAAGTTTCTGGTTTTTTAAAAAAAAGCAGGAAAATGATGCAGAAAAACAAAGTCCGACTAAATCTAAGTGGTGTGTGAACACTGTTGCACTGTAGTTGTTTATGTTTTGTGTAACTGCAAACTCTTTGCGTCACTCCAACATCCTTCCATCCACTCATCCATCTTTAGACGGGAAGCACTTGACATGTTGTTGTCTAATTTCAGCCTTTCCTCTTCACCATGTGTACGTTAAGGCAAAAAAAAAAAAAGAAAGAAAGAAAGAAAAGAAAGGCAAGAACCTCAACACACAGCCTGGGGTCTTGATGATTAATAGCTACCTCAGATTCTCAACCTTTTGTCTCAGAACACAATTACACCATAAAGCAGAACTGGGACCAAACTTCTGGATAACACCACGAGTATTCTTCAAGATTAAGTGTGCGGCAGCTAGAGTGATTTAAGTGGAGGATGGTTTATTTTTAACTGAATGGACAACGGCTTGGGATATTCATGAAAAGGAAACATTATGTTTCCTGAAGCAAGACTGGGGTTGAGCCTCCGTAGGTAGTGATGATAGTGAGGCAAGATCATAGCAAGCAGCTCAGCCGTCTGCTGCAAAATACCTGTGCTACCACTTTAACCTTCTAATAAGGTCTGTCTGGAGTCTGGCTGAAACCAAAGAGCAGGATACGTTACAGTAATCTATGACACAGGGGCACCTCAAACGGAGCCATCAGACAAAGCCAGTGAATGAAAGTGTAAAACTAGAGATAAACTCCCCGGCAAAGCATGCAGCCGCTGATCCCGCTACATGCATACACCATGCCAGTATTGCCCTGAGATGAAAGAGAGGATAGATCCCCGTTGCTTCAGGGTGTTTGAACACAGAGTGCATGTTGCAGTTGACTGGTCAGGGTGTGCCCAGGACACCTTATACTCTCTTCCACACCCTGGAGGCTTGAGACAGCAGGGTGAGTTTCACACCTGGAGGTAGCAGAACAAGAGTAGTGGTGAAATTTTAATATGGCAGAGAAACTTAAGATAAGTCAGCTATTGGCTTATGAAATATTAAGCATGTAGAAGGGTGAACGTAATCTGTCACAGCCTTGCAAAATCCTCTTTTTCTTTGTGGAAGAGTGGTCTTGACAGCCAATTTAAAATAACATCTAATTGCTTGGTTGCTTATTTCCGTTTTCTGGAGATAATAATCCTCAGGGGCAATTTTCCAGTGAATTGATCAGATCCCTTTTGCTACTCACCATGAAACGTGCAGGCGGTGGAGAGTCAGATGATAAGTACTATATTCCAAATAATCTCATCCCTGTAATTACGTTTTTCAGTGCTGAGTGCATCCGGCTGCTTGCTCAAGCCTCCAATTTGTGAGCTACTCTGTTGTTTGATGATTTCATGTCCTTCTTGTTGAACAGGTACTTGGGGTGACCAGCAATGAGCTGATTCCCAAAGGAACACGTTTTGGCCCTCTGGTGGGGGAAAGCTACACCAACGAAACATTGCTGAAAAATGCTGACAGGAAGTACTTCTGGAGGGTAAGAGAGTCTCTGGATTTGTGTATTTACACGTAGCATTCATCTGTGTGTGTATCACAAGCGTTCACATCCTGTACCTCCATCTGGCACGGGTTAGCAGTTGTGGTCAAGGCCTGACATCCTGTGAAAGTGTGACTGTTTGCCAGTGCCGTGGTGATCATATGGCTTTAAATGTGCATGCACTGCTTGTCAGTTCTCTGCATGGTTGTCTGAGGTCAGACAGACAGCTGTTTGGTTTCAGTGACGCAGCGGTTCTCCTCCCTCTCCGCTTCTCTCGGCAGTGGTATCACTGCCAGTAAATGCACCGTACACGTGTCCGCACTTCTCCAAGCACATAAGCTCTCACACTGACTAAGCAAGGAAGTGGCTTTTGAGCCTGAGAACAGTTGTGTTACAAATCAGCAGCATCAGGGCATCTTCCATGACACACAAGCGCCCGTGTGATTCTACGGTTTAGAGTCAGCAACCCTGAGATCATGCAACCCTAACCGAACTTGCAACAGCCATAACACAGACAATCTGTTAACATTACAGCCATGACTCATGTGACAGCACAGCTTCAAAGGGCAGATAGCATACCGAACAACTTCACAGATAAGCAGAGAAAGGAGAGATAATTGTTTAAATAAGATGAAGTGAAATAGCTTTTCACAATGTCAGCAGATGCAGCGAAGGTTCCACCACAAACAAGACTGCTGAGTATTTTAGTGGGCGAGATAGTGTACTCAAAATTAAAATACAGTCATACAGTGAAATTCTTGCTCAGTGTTTGTAAGTCTTGTGGGCCAAAACAGTACTGGTCTCAGCTGAAAGATCATACAGTATTTACCATAAAGGCATAAAGAAACCTGTAACATCATGGTTTCAGGTTCAAAACTTGTCATGACCGAGTAACTTACTTCTCATCTCGCTCTCTAACACTGTAGGTCTTCTCTGAGGGGCATTTGCACCACATCCTGGATGGACTGAATGAGGAGCGGAGCAACTGGATGCGTTATGTCCACCCGGCCCGCTCTGTGGAGGAGCAGAACCTGGTGGCGTGCCAGAGCGGTTTGAGCATCTACTTCTACACCATCAAACCACTTCAACCAGGCCAGGAGCTTCTGGTGTGGTACTGTCCTGAATTTGCCCAGCGCTGTAACTACCCTCCACTGGGCCAGCTGGCTATTGATAGAATTGGTAAGTAGGGTCAAAAATGTCACAATTCAATTCAATTGTGGATTCTTTGGGTCATGATTCGATTCGACATTGATTCAATATGCTTCGATATCAATTCAAAAAGCCACAGGCTGCAAAACCTCTGCATGGCGTTGGCTCAAATGTTTGCGTAAGTTCATCTTATTGTCGCAATATTTTAATATTGACTTGCAAAGCTTACGCACGACGTGATTTCTGTCGACTTCCTCTGTTCCAGTTCTTTACCTGTATCCAAAATGTGTCCAAACGTCGGCATTAATGTTGTAGGAGCTGACTTTAGAACATAACTACCTACCACTGACGCCATTTTGTTGAACACACAATAGATGCTTTTCAGTCTGGTGGGGCCTCCATACCACAGTACAGCAGGACCAACAATGACCCCACAGGGGTGAGGCTTCATTACAGTGAAAATAATCAATATCAGGATTTTCTTAATCGATACTAAATTGAAAAATAAAAAAAAAACACATTGCAATGCGCTGATGAATCTTTTTTTTTTTTTTTTTTTCAACCCAGCCCAACTGGGAAGTGTGTGCATTTTGTTTATCTGTAAGGTGACCCATAAATAACATGTAATTCCATTCAGCACTAGAGTGTGCCTGAACACCTGAAGGTAACAGAAACTTTAAGACATTCACACTTTGAGACGTATCTGCTGTTTACTGTCACTGTGCAGTAGGCTTCAAATCAAAGTGCCGACCAACTGACGGACTCTTTGTGTGGGTGTTTAAGAAGTCACTCCGTCACACCCACCGCCCTTTTGTTAAAGCAGGACACAAAGGAGGATAGTACAGTCCTGAAAGCAGAGAGAGTCTGTCTCCAGGTATCGCCACAGTGCCCGAGTAAGACGAGCCCAATTTCACGACTTAAGGCAATGTTTCAGTTTCCCTTTCTTTTAACTTGATAGAAACACAGCTGCCATCTCTGTGACACACAAAGCATTTGGCTTTCATTCACAAACACAAAGGGTGCACATGCTAGCAGTGAGACTGCATGAACTGCACACACATCAAAATACTCCTTCACGCGCACGCTCACACACATACTTGCACACAAGAGGCTGCCTGAGGTGCTGACAGCACTCTGGCATGACTCCCCTTATTTATTTGGCTCTTAAGGAGGAAGAGAGGTAGGAAGCGCTCCAGTGACTACTTGAACTTCCTGACAAGGCGACCCACTGACAGATTGATATCTCACTGAGTGTTGGCTGTTTGTTTGCCGAGAGCCAGCCTCTCAGGAGAGGGGGGAGGGGTACGAGCAAGCGCACAGTAGATAAGGGATGCTCTGTGTTTGTGTGGGGTGATGTTAATTGTGTCGAAGAGTAGGTGAAATGTACGTGCATACTTCTGTATTTTATCTTCTTCTATTTGTCAGCTCGTGCTCTTTGTCTCTTCTGGGGTAAGTCGGTTAAGCAGAATCTCTTCTCGTGACTTCCTGTGTATAAAGTTGAGGATTAGCTCAGATTAAATCCAGATTTGGATACAGATTTCGAAAGTGTGACCTGTGTGTAGAATTCAGTAAGAAAAAAAAAAATCATTATTTATAGGCCAGCTGATGTGCTGTCTCTTGCATGTTTTTTTTTCACTCCATGAAGCATCTGTTGGGATTATTTATGTCTCGGGAGAAATCTGTGATTCATTACTCAATTTCAGATATTTCTTATCCTGTATATTCTGTCCTACTTGTTACTAACAACCAGTCAGCATTCTGATGCAAGTAACATACTGAACCCTGTAACTCCATGCTATCTGTATCTTCATTGGACGCCTCTTGTTTCATATGTGGTGTCCACTTTCATTCATTCAAAAGAGCTTCTTATCTCTAAAGCATAAGGAAACAGGTTGGATCAAAAATCAAGATGCACTGTGTTTTATAATGAGGGACTTGTGTGCATGATCACTTTAATGCATGTGCTGCTCAACTGAACACTGGTATTAAAGTATTTAGATCTGTAACTTAAGTAAAAGTATTAATACTACACTGTGAAAATGCACCACAACATAAGTCATGCATTCAAAACCTTGTGTTAAAGTATTTATCAGGTTCCCTGTAATTATTTTACTATTATGTTTTTGGTAAGGCCTGATTGATATGGGATTTTTGGGGCAGATGCCGATACCAATATTAGGGAGAAAGAAAATTCCGATATCCAATATCTCAGCCAATATTTAATATATACATATAATTTCAGCTGAATGTGGTTACTTGTGACAAAAATGTGTAATGGAGGCAGGATATCTTACATTCTAAAAAACTTTATTCCTAACATCAGTGCACTGAACAGTAAACACTTTACTTATCAGTAATTACATTATTTAAAAAAACAAACAAACAAACAAACAAAAAAAACCGCCCTCTGTTGGACAATCAATGTAATTATGCTATTTTCATTTTAAATCCTATTCAAAGCTTCTTTTGTGGCCTCAAGAAACAGTTTTAATATCGGCGCATATCAGAAAACATATACACC
>JAPZDX010000010.1:15399671-15410987 GCA_029783625.1 Naso annulatus | reverse complement strand
ATAATCTAACTCACCTGTTAACAAACTGGTGAAATATTTCTGAAAAAAAAAGAAGATAAACCATCAGACACTGGGCTGACCTTAAACCGTGGGAGGAAATGTATCCATAGGCATCTATAATCTGTAATGAGGAAATAAATAAAACGTGGGCTATCCACAAAAAAACATCAGGGCATTTATCATTTGTAGTCAGATGTGGAGAGGAGCTATCTTTCCAAGGTGGAGGGAGGTGGAGGGTGGAGCTGTGTACAGTATTGTTTACCGCGCGCGCGATCGGTAAACTGATGCCCCTTTAAAACCGCGCGGTGACGTCATATAATTTGACGGGGGGGCAGGCCAGGCAGCGGGAGAAGAAGAACGGATGTTCCCGGGGTGAAGGAATGATGCCCAGGATAATGTCACCGGTGTATTCGCTCTCCCGACCATCCGTATCATGATCAACGCTGTCGGGGCGGTCGCCCGCAGGATGCCGTCCGCGGCCCGGCGGAGCGGATGCTGGATCGCGTGGTGCCAGGCGGCGCTGCTCGGCGCGTCGGCGCTGGTTATCGTGGCCGAACGGAGCGCTCGTAAGTGGGGACAGAATTCCTGCAGTGTTCGCTGGTGTGGGGCTGAAAGGGACCGTGAAACCCGGGCAGGGGATGTTGTGTTTCTGCGGAGTATTTTTGCTGGCTGTGGTGAATGAAACACGCTGTTGCTCAGCCATGATATCTCGTGCTGGAGCTTTCTCTGTAGCAGGTCAGGAGCACAGTTCAAACGGTGATGCTGTAGCACAGCCGTTACTGCTGAATAGGCAAACCTAGCTAACTCTTCAACGTTTGCATTGGTTAGCCCAGCTGGGGTGGCCACTCTGGGGCCCCAGGACCCTCAGGGGTCACACGGCAGGGTCACAGAGCCTAAAATTATTAACGCTAACAACAACTCCTGCAGCAAAAGACTGTCCCTTTTTGAAATGTCTTCCATCTACAGCCTCTAAGAAGAAATAATTATATATGTTACTAATGCATTTAGTATAAAGCTGCACAATTTCAGTGAGCACACATCTGGCGTGTTGAAAACAGTGTGCAGCACTTGCAGGTGTGATGGTTCCCTGACTAAGCAGATCAATGGGGCAAGGGCAGGACGCAAGAGAGACAAGGTGACTGGATGTGAACAAAGTGTGACTTTGCCTTCAGCAGGTATTTCATTCCCAGAAGACAAACATACTGTCCTGCTGCACGGAGCCAGGCTGTCACTGAAAAATGAAGCGTTTGTCAAAATGATCAATAGTAAGAGGAACTTCCTGGTGCTTGACAAGTAATCGATCTCACAGTGCCAGAATTCTTATGTAACTAAGGAGAAGTCATTTGAGGAGTCGGATTGTTCTCTTTTTTGTGGAGTTGTGTCATCTAATTTGAACAGCGTCACATAAGGTGCTTTTACTATCTCAAGGACTCTGCTGGCCTCTGCAGCTCTTAATAAATCCTCACACGTGCCTGATTTTATCTACTGTGTGTCCTTTAAAAACTTCACCTCCCTATTTCATGATATTAATTCTTTACTAAAAGAAACATATCACCACCTTGCATCGACATGTCTGTATCTTTTTTTGTGTTTTTTTGTGTGTGTGCGTGTGTTAGTGATCTACTGTATAGGGTTTTACCTTTGGAATGAGGAGACGCAGTGGGCGGGCCTCACTCTCGGCCTCTTTCTACCCGGGACAGCAGTTCAACTGCTAAGTATGAAATGGTACTACGATGACGGCGATGACAGACGATGCTACCTCTCTGTCATACACATACTGCACTTGGGCATCTTCAAAAGGTAAGACCTCTGCAACAGCAAACAAAAAAAAACGCATCACATAAAAACACACAGAAAGAATTCTATTAATATGACTCTGTCATTGTCACCTTCACCAGGAGTTTATTGTGAACCACTTCTCTGCTATCTGTCTCTGTCTCCCTCTTCTGGCAGGTTATGGGACTGCATGAGGTCTGTGCTGCGCAGGCAGGACTCGGTGGCTGAGCTCGGAGCTGCTGTCATGCAGCAGGCAGATGTTGCCGCTCTTTGGCTGCTGGAGGCCCTCGTCCTCACGCTGCCTCAGAGCCTGTTGCAGGCATATGTCGTGGTTTCCACTGATGTGGGCATCACGTCCCCAGGTATGCTGATCACTTGCATGAATTTTTGTTTCTACTTTTTGTTTTTGTGGCATGTCAAGCATTCGGTAAGAGATGCCCAAACTTCCTTCTGCTTTTGCCCTCAGTGGCCTATTGCTGTGGTCTGTGTGTGCTGTCTATCTCCTGGGCCCTGGTGCTGTACAGCAGAGCCTGCTGTCTGATACGGCCAGGCCACCTGGCCATGCCACCGGCGGCCCTGCTGTGTCAGCTGGTGTGGAGGGCGGGCATGCTTGGAGCAAGGGTGACTTGCCTCATGTTCTTTGCCAGAGTGTTTAACTGGTGGGTCTGCGGAGTAGCAGGTAAGCCGTGTTTAGACACCCTAGAATAAAATGAAATGATAATAAATTATTGCAGTATAGTAATATAGTGCACAAATGCGAATAGAGCTATTTTCTTAATGAGTCATAATTTGAAATGAATATAACCCAAGACTTTCATTTTTTGTACAACAGGTTATTCAAAAATCATCTTCAGAATAATGCAGTGTGTCCTCCTAGTCCACTTTTTATTTGCTTCTCTGCACCAGCGTGATACACTGCTTATGGGTTCCCTATTGTGCTTATATCTCCTCGTCTATTTTTGTGATGACCTCCAGGTTTCCACTGGCTCACGGCCTCCTTCTGGCTGGTATCACAGCAACCAGACATCTGCACTGGCCCGTGGTGTTGGCGCGCCTTTAACGGCATCATGGGGCTCGTCCACGTCTTCCTCTTCCTCAACGTCAAAGACGGACCTTCACGCTACCGCATGGCCAGTTTTTATGCCGTAAGACTTTTAATGAAGTTGCTGATCCGCATCTTCTTTTCTCCTGGTGTGATCGCCTGTTTTCAATATGCTGTTTTGTATTCCATGTACAGCACTGCCTCTTTGACACACACACACACACAGGCAGCTGCACACACAGATATACACACACCTACAGATAGTTGCATTGTCATCCTCACCTCTGCCTCCTCTGCTCACAGTGACGTAAAGCTGTCTGCATATGACTGATAGTGTGACCTTCTCTCCTTCTTCAGTTCATGCTTATAGAAAACGCCACTCTGCTGCTGGCCGCCTCCGACTTCCTTAGTGAGGCATCATGGGACAGCATGACCCTCCCCGCCACTGTGCTGTGCAGTTTTCTCCTTGGTAAGTTGCTCATTTAGATGTTTATTATTAGTCTAGTGATGAAACGTCTCATAGTTTCTGCGGTAGTCGGTTAATTCAACCCTAGAGCGGCACCAAGTGTTCCTTTGTGACATTCAAAGCTGTATCATATAAAGGTCGCAGTGAAGATAACTTGTCTTTTTAATCCCAGAAGTTTAAAAAATAAACACAGGATTATGCTCTTGCCCCGCTAGTAAACAGCCTGCTATCAGAGCATAATCCGGTGTGAATCCTAGTGTTTATTCCACCAAAGGCAGAGCAAACAAACTCTTTTGCCTTCGTAAACTAACTGAAATGAAACCTCAAATTCCTTAGAAGTCTTCATTTGACCATTGCCAGTGAATTGCAGTAAAACTATTCCTTTCCCCTGCTTTCCAGGTGCTACCGCTCTTGTCCTATACTACCGGTTCCTCCACCCCAAGTCAACAGAAATCTCCCAGGGCACGAACCGCAACCACATGGGCAGCACGTGCATAGAACGAGGGGAGTCCTCCTTCTCTCTTGGAGACAAAAGCCTGCCAGCTCCATCTATTCAAAACCACGGCAGCTTCTCCCTCTCAGGTGTGGCCGGTTCTTTGCTGGAGCACCCAGGAACCTGTGGGGTGCGGCCTAACAGCTCCTGCCCTTGCTATCACCACCACTGGCTCCTAATCCGACTGGCTCTGAAAACGGGAGACCTGGGGAAGATCAACAGAGCATATGGAGCCGGTGGTGCGGCAGCCATACTGGACATGGAGGAGTACAACCAAGACTTTAAGAGTAACGAGGGCATCACCATCACAGCAGGAGGCAGTAGCGGGGGAGTCTCCACTTCTGAGTCCCAGGGGAAAGGCCTAGCACCTCTGTCGGACTGCAAAGATGAGTTCCAGAGTGTCAGCGAGCCCACGTCAACGGACCAACCTGAAGAAGAGGACGACAGTCTGGAGATGGAGAGCCCGATGGAGTCACCCACATCAGATTTTAAACGTAGCTCCCCTGAGGGCAAGTCTGTGTTTGGAGACAGTCCAGAGCCGTACTTCTGCCCAACAGAGTCAAGTTCAACCTTATACTTCAGCGCTGATCCTCAGTCTCCCAGCAGTGCCAGTAATCCCCGCTTGGACCGGGACATGGGGGGTCTGGAACAGGGGGCACGCCTCAACTCAATCCCAAGTGATCCTGCCCTTCACAGAGATATATGTGGGCTCATGGGCCGAGTGGGTCCACGCTGTACTTCCACTCCTAAACTGGACTCTGGAGTGCTGGACTCCCCGTCTAGTGTCCCTCATCTCACAGGTCCTCGGAGGCAGCTCATCATGTCCCGAAGAGATGAAGACGATAACTTCTAGCACTCTCGAAACAGAATCAGGGAAAGAGCAACAGCTACTTAGCCAACATTAAATGAGGGCACAGACTTTCTGGAAGGCTGCTTTGTCATCTACTCAATGCTTTAGGATGGGAAGAGCAGCAGAAATTTCCTCTCTCCATTGCCTTGTCCACATGTACACTGGTATTTATCAGAGCGTAGCTTTTTCTATGTGTTTTGGCCTTAAATCCGCACACAAACACAGTTTTAGGTCAATGAAAACGGATCTTTTGGAAATCTGTTGACATGTAGGAAGGGAGAACTGTGTTTTGGGCTTGTGATGACTAATTGTGCTCAGTTATCACTTATTTTTGAGCGTCGTTTCTTTTCTCCTTTGTTTGCATGGGGTGATATAGTGCCAGTGCTAACACTGCTAGAAGGACTTTTTTACATGATCACACATAAATTATGAAAGGCATCAGAGTGCACTGCATGCCGCAGACTACATGATCAAACACTCCCACTACACGGTCTCCGCTGCCAGTTTTGCAGGTTTTGGACAAAAAAACTGTCATGTCTTCTGTTAGAATGGAATAAATTAGAGAGCCTTTATTGTCATTGTACAGAACCCAATGAAATTAGCATTGCAACTTCTGATCAGTGGAATGACCAAAAGAAACCAGAGGAATTGAAGACACAGGGAAAGGACTTCACAAGACAAATAACCTCAGTGAGTGCATATCCACAGTTGTTAACACAGGGTCTAAGTCATAAGCAACAAATACATAGAAAAATAGATGAGTGCAATTTAACTTTGTACAAGAATAAGACTTTGAATCGCACAAAAATAAATATCGCATCAGAAGGAATGCAGTTATTGCACTAGCAGTTGCTGAAGCAGAAGAAAGACAGTCCACACATTGCACATGAAGAGCAATATAGTGTGTTGGAATTTAGTATGCTAATTGTTCAAGGGAAGAAGTTGTTCTGAAGCAGTTGAAGTTAGCCAACCGCTTATAACTTTTTTCCAGGCTTCTGATTGGCCAGTACTGCTTTTGGGTTAGGGTTGTACCACTGCCTGTTGGTTTGGCATGCTCATGACAGCGCTTTAGTTGTGTTTTTACGTTACTATTAAGACAGAGATTTATTTAAAGCCATGCTCATTTGGACGGGAATTTTACTGAAAACAACTGATGTTTTAAAAAAAAAAATACCGGTGCACCTGTGGGCAAGGCATATGTCTGTATATTTAATGCACTGTGGGGCATAATATATATGCAACAATTTTGGGATAGTTCTAAGCTAGCAGGTGTTTTTCTTGAAATCATAAGCTATTTTTTAAAAGCATTGCTGGACACAAAAAGGTGAAACCTGCAGCAGTGTTTTCATCAGACGTGAAGAAGATCATTTAAGAGCCACTTAGCCACAGACGTGGTGCGTGGAGCTCAGACACATCTTCTCTCTGACATCCAACATTTTTCAATTCTTTTGGCAGCAGTTTACTTAAGTCTCAAGAATCATACTGCGCAAAAAGTGTAAACTGAGTCTGCCAGATTGTAATTACATACTTAAGAAGTAGCCATGAGTTATATCAAACCATCGTAAGAAATATGCAGCTGTTAAATGATCTCGGACAACTGATGGGCGCTATGTTACACATAATGTTAATAATTGCCAGCAGTTGTGAGAACAGAGAAATGACTTTTTAATAAGGATGCACGATATTGGATTTTTGCCGATATCCAGTATGCCGATATTTTGCAACTCATTTGGCCAATAATCAGTACCGATACTGATATATATGTATAATGTTTCCTCATACCCAATTGCAGAGTTCATCAAGTCTCTTCTGTAGTGGAAATTACATACAGTATTACTACGCGTACTCTTACTGTTTTGGCCCGCTGGCAAATGCAGGCATAAAATACAAAGCTTAAAATTATGTAGGATTCATTCCTTGTGCAAAAGAAATAAAATACTTGAACTTACGTTATGTAAAACATGTCATATTTATTTATGACAGATGCTTTTAAACAAAAGTAAGATACATCCTACTTAAAACTGGATGATGCTCTCCCTGAGACAATCATAACAATACTCACAACCTGGACAAATTTGGCCTGTTTCATAAGTGACAAAGTAAGTAAACATAAGGTCTGTCCACAGGGAACATGTGAAACATGGTGTCAACTCAGGCGTTTAACCAAGGAAACAGCAGACTGTTATTTTCTTGGTCATTATATCGGCAGATATCAGCATGGTGGCCGACAGCCGATATTTAAGTTTGAAGCCAATAACGGGCGATACGGATAATGTGCCGATAATATCGTGCACCCCTATTTTGTGATCTGAAGGGGCAGGAGTGTGTGACCTTGTAATCTTTACCATCTCAGCGTAAGCCAGAGCTTTGTTGGCTTCTTAAAAGCACAAATATCTTCTGTACCATACGTCTATTGCTGTGATATTTGTTATTCCCAGAACAAAAAAGAAAAAATCCCTCATCCTCAAAGAGAACAATAAACTGTATTTTTTGTATGATCATATCAGCTGGCATTGCTTTGATCAGGGCTAGTGTGTCAACCAGGCAAAACTGTGTTTGATGTTTTAACTTTATTTACATGTTGACCATGTAATTGTAAAAATTTTCTTTTTTTTATTTACATTGTTTTAAAAAATCATGTCTCAGGCACTTACTTAAAAAAAAAAAAAGCTTTCAAATGTTTATTGTGTAACAGAATCAAAATATGCTTATGAACTTGTGGTGACTTTTTATGTGCTCTTGATTGCTATTTCTAGGGAAAATATGCATTTTTGCTCATTACTGTTCTGAAAAAGAGATGAAATCCACGAACAAAGCAGTGAAATGATGCTGGGTTTTCTCTTGTACCCAGGTGACTGCCTATATGAACTTTTGAACTGTGAAGTGCAAGGCCACTGGTGGCTTTAAATAAGCAATAAATAACCAACATACTTGGGTGACTGAAGTACAAGTGGTTGGAATTATTTGATGAATGTTTTTAGAACTACAAGGAAGTGAACATGCCCTACTTTGCGAGTCCTCGGGTTCAAATGCTCTTTATATCCGGTTAGAACTTTTTGTGTAAATCGCCCGAAAGAAGGTATTTATGGCACTCGCCCTTTAAGAAGTCGCGCATGCGCACTTCAGCGAGAAAGTTAACTCCTGAACTTCGTAGTCAGAAAAAATCAGATTTATAAAATAGCAGGGAAAACACCATTGAATTGACATGGCATTTCGCCGAAGAAACAAGAGTTACCCTTTCTTCAGTCAGGAGTTCTTAATTCAAAACCATGCCGACATCGTCTTCAGTTTGGTGATTTTCATTTTGATTGGACTGATGTTTGAGGTGAGATGAGCTCTTGATTCCCTTTTCTTCCCCCTCGTCTTGCTCAGATGTTTTAAGACGGCAAAGCCTGCAGCACAATCAAAGATGTAACCTCTTGCCAGATTCCTTCTCATTCGGTCAAAATGTTGCTTTTTCTTTGTGAAAATGTGCGTCTGTTTGACTGCATCTGAACTCTCTGTCTGTAGCCTGTGAGCGGTTTCGCGGATATGGTGGCTGCTGCTTTGCTGCAGTTTTTACAAGTTTTGTGAACAATGAAAGTTGCTCGGTTCGGAATCAAAGTAGCAACGCATGATTTTAAACAAAGCCGTAAAGTACATTCGAAAACAACAGTGTTTAAATAACAACTTTACGTGTTTATTATTTGTTTTTATGTGAAAAATTTTCGGTGTCTTGCTCTGAATTCTTTAATTCCAAAAGGAGTTTCTTAAACCGGATTACCACTGAGAACTTATATGTTGCCAGTCACTTAAGTGGGTTCTCAACTACAACAAAATTTATTCTCATTTCCTAAAATTCACACATTACCCTTTCGACAATGTCTTGTTTTAGTTTCCAGCAAAGACAGACCGCTGCAACATTTTCATTCCAAGACTTGTCAGTTACCACAGAGAGCTTGATTTATAAAGGAAGTGACGCGTTTTTAAAATTCAAATTAAAAGCGTCGCTATCGCCGAGATGGAGCTCTAGCACGCAGCTAGAGCAGATTGGTTTTATTTTGAAATGCGCAGACGGATGTGGTATGTCTTTTCCTCGTGAGCTTGACAGTGATAGTTAACTGCCACGTCTCAATCTGTGAGCCGCTACTGCTGGCTGCTGTCGGCTCAGCTGAGCTAAACACGACAGGATTTTACCGCTAACATACAATGACTGAATTTATTAAGTGTTACATTAACTGATAGTCTCTCCTACACGCGCGCAAACACACTTTTTAAGGCCGTAACGCTTGGGTATTCAGCAAAGTTTCAATGCGGAACCCTGCTTGTGATCACAGCTGGCCGAGTAAAAAATAAGTAGGGGATTTCCTTCATATTTCTCGTTTCGGAAAAAACGAGAAATGCGGTGCTTTGGCTGGTCGTGATTTGGGCATTTCTGCGCTGACTGGCCACCTGTGGCCTCGGAGCGCAAGGAATGACTGGTGACTTGTTGTACTATGGTGCCCAAACTGGGGCCAGGGGACCAACGGGGTCCTTTGAGGGATCTCACTTAGGAAGACTCGTTAATTATTATGTGCCAAGCCATAACTACCAAAAAGTGACCATAATCCTATCATATTCCCCGATAGGGTTTATGCATGAGAGAGCTCAGAAGTTGATGAATAGAGAAGACAGACACCTTAGACACCCATGCTGTTTTTATTTAGACACTGAGATCATATTGGTAGAGTTGAAATCGTTTCTTGAATAATCGACTGATTAATCTGAGAGCCACTTGAAAAATTTTAATGGCCTAAACAATTCAGAAAACAAAGCAAGCCAATCATTTTCTTGTTTCAGCTTCTCAAATGCAATGATGTGTTACTTTTCTCTATTTTTATTTTGTTGTATACTAATATCTCTGGTTACAAAAAAAAGAATAAATCACCTTTGACTTGAGAAAATTATGGGCATATTCTCTATTTTCTGATATAATGAGGACTAATCCATTAAATGCAAAAAATACTTGGCATATTAATCAATAATTTGCTACTTTCATAAGTATTATGACTTGTGAGATACTAGATAGTTCTACCGCCTCCAGAAAATACTCAGCTGAGAAAATCTAAAATCTGAAAATAAACAAAAGACACTTTGCTGCTATTGTGCTGATTGAATTTCACAGAAAGTGAATTTGGATCTTTTTTTTTTTAATCAGTTGCTTCCCCTATTAGTTGGGCTTGGGAACCACTGAACTTGTCACAGTTCATAGACATGTATCCTTGACAACATGTTTGGAAATAATGTGGGAGCGCACGTCTGTGTGGGATGCCTTACGTAAAACCATTCGGGAAGCTCTGCTCGATCAATACAAACCAAGTCGTGCCAGAATTTTGAGTAGCTCTACGTAAGGAATTCAGCTCCCAGCAGGCCGCTCTGATGCCTCAGGGGAGGATTGACTGTCAATATTATAAAACAACACTGAATATTCTGAAAAGCTGTACACACTCACTCTGTATTCCCCTCACACACACACACACACAAATGCCTATCACAAAACCTCTGGGTGCTGTTTTTAAATAGAGAAATACGTTGCTAATTCCTGTCTTGTCTTATTTCCAGGCGACAGCCAAGACGGCCATACTGTTCATTCAGCCTCAGTACAACATCACCACACTATCACCAGGTACAATCGCAGCTGACGGGTCCTTACAAAAACTCATTTGAATTCACGGTTTCTGACCTATTTACAGTTAGTACATTTCACAGTTTCACTTCTGTTGCTGCTGTTCTGCACAGTGCACCATTATATCACACCCATTTAGTTGTGACTACAGTGCTCCAGGATGTTTAACACACCCCCTGACTGCAAACATGTGCTGTGTGTGTTTGACTCCTCCTGTGTGTGCTCAGAGGGAGAGGTGACATTTTACCATTACGGATGGAAGGACTGTGCCACCATCCTCTTCTATTTCTTCATCGCCATCATCCTCCATGCAGTGGTGCAGGAGTATCTTCTGGATGTAAGTATACAGTCGCAGTGGCACAATGCATCAGTTGCACGCACACGCAGAGGCTCCTCTGCACTGCAGTTACACTGTAAATCTGAGGAGAGCGGACAGTATTTGGCATTTCATAACTGTCTGGTCAGCTGTGTATACTGATTATTTTCATCATACATAAAAAAGCAAGAGAAGGTGACAAATATTGTAATAAGTAAGCACAGCAGCACAGCAATGAGTAAATAGTAAAAAGAGGCAAACACTAATTTTTATCAGAGTGTAATTCCTCTTTATCAGATTACAGTTCCGTTATGTTTCCATGTAAATTGGCTCTAATTATGGAAAAATGGGAATTTCCTGGAAAGAACTGCTCAACTTGCTCCTGATTAAATATCAATTCATTATTAATTCATTATGAAAAACTTCATTCTTCATGCGAGATTAACTGTAGGCTTGCATTTACACTCATTTCTCATCTTTCTGCATGTGTGGCTGAGCCTGCGAGAACTAATTAAAAGAAATTAATTTGTTCATTTAAGAGAAATAGTGTTCAAACTTCCTGTTTCTATTTTCTCAACATTTAGCACCAATCTGCGTGTTTATTTGTAAGTAACCTTTTGGAAAACGTTTGGAAAATTATTCAAAGATTGTGAACCAAATCCCCAAAATGAGTCATCTAATGAATGATATGGTTTTTCATCAACGGTTGGGGAAAAAAATGAGTGTAAT
>JAPZDX010000010.1:15352615-15374783 GCA_029783625.1 Naso annulatus | reverse complement strand
GGTTGGGGCTGGGCGATATGACGATTTATGCCATGGGACGAGAGAAAAATAGCTATCAATGGATATTTTCCTCTACGGTTTGTATCGCCGCTAATGGAAAGCAGCTGCGACCTCAGTCAGCTTTTACATCGTTCAGCTCCCACTTCATGTTCGCTACACACAGTCTGAAGTTACAGCAAAAAGCATGGAGGAACCAGACACACAAATCCCCCACAACAATCTGATACATGTGGTCATCCTTTGAGTGCAATAACACTGATATGACCAGAAAAGAGTACTTCGCAAACAATGCGACGGATCAGTTCCCAGGACAAACCTCGTCTACCTTGTCTTTGTAAAGCACTTGGTAACTTGTTTTTGAAAAGTGCTATATAATAAAGTTAAAATGCGAGCTACTTCTAATGTTCAGTTGTCATTTGTTATGGCAATTTTGTATAGACATTTTTTCATAGAATTTACTGAAAACACTACATTTTGATATATATCATTATCGAGATGTGAAATTATCCATATTGTAGAGGATTTTGTCCATATCACCCAGCCCGACCGATGGTTTTTGAACATTTTAGCCCATTAACAATAAACTACATCTTATTTACATGACCTGTTGACGAATTCCCAACTTCAAGAGAGTGACAGATTTACTTTCATTCTTCTAAAGGGAACACAAGACATCAGGAGAATTGTCTTTTCTGGGTAAAAGTGAAGCTATAAAACCATGAATTCTTTGATTTGTCAGCATTAGCATTTCAGCACTTCAGTGAAGTGTTGGGAACTGTTACAGAACACATGGATTGTATTTGAACACACTTAGCATAAAAACTTAGGCAAACTCAAGGGAAAATCAAAAAGATCAAATCATAAATTAGTTGCCGTTTTTTAAATCTACAGACAATGAAATGACTTCGAGTTGGGAACATTACCAGCAGGCGAGCTGCCATCAATGTGTCCTTTAGCAAGGCAAAGTGATCCATCCCAAAGGCACTTCTGGAGCTAATCTAAGGCCACTGGTGGAAAACTGGCAAGGAAGTTCACTACGGTAGTGGTTTGAAACTATGAATGAGAAGCTGGCTAAGCTCAGAAAACCTTTACAAAAAAAAAAGATATGAGAACCAAGCCTCAAATCCTAGAGATCCAGGAAAAAGAAAAAAAAAAAAAAAGTTCAGCTTTGTCTTTTGGCACAGACGCATGAATGCTTAATCAAATCAGTGGTCTCAAGTTATCCAGTGTAGGCTTAAAAGCCCTGATTTGGCAGGAGCTTCTTCTGTGTGCTAAAGAGGGTTATTGTGGTCTTGCAGTATTATTTAATATAACATAGGTACATTATACTGTATGACGTTAATGCAAAGACATAGTTGGATGGTGACACAGTCTTAGCTGGTGTGAGTGGAGCAGCCCAACCCCCCTTCGTCCTTGCTGAGCCCCCAGCCCTACATTCAGCTGCAAAGCATAGAATTTTTTCCCGATTTACTCTAATGGATAACACACACACCCACAAATGCAAATGTATGTACAGCCACACACACACATGCACACACACACACACACACACAGATGTCACAGCGTAAGCTCTGAACATAATCACTCTCACTTCACCACAGCAATCAGTTATACACTGTACTTCAAAGCTGTTTTGGCTATTTAGACACTCCTCATACACCACATATCTACGTGCGTGCACACACACACACAAACACACACAGTTGGTGTCATTAATATACAGTAGACTCAGAGACAAGAATAGGTGCTCTGTTGGCCATGTGGGGTCTTGACAGTCAGTGTTACAGTCACTCAGTTGTGAATCTTCCCCTCAGACCCCACACAGACAGAGTCCCACTGATGTCTTTAACACTGATAATATCCGCAACCTCAGTCCCAGTTTGAAGTACACACAAAGAGGTGGAGCTCACCATGATAATCACATGACAAAAATACACATCTGTTCTCTCCCTGATGTCCTTTTTATCATCAGTGAATTAAACCAAAGCATCTGTTTCCCCGGCCTGTGATCACAGATCACATCAGTTTGTGTTTGACTGGTTTTACTGTTAACAGACTGAATGCTTGGAATGATCAATAACTACAGTTTCAGCAGCTTTGTAAGGATTATCTTTGAAAAATGAAGTCTAGCAGCATTTACTTACAGCTACCCACATGTAAACTGTGATGTGTACTCAAGATTTATCAGCTTATTTTTAACGATAAAAACACATGAAAACTGAAACTTTGGGTTCTAAGAAACACGTGACAACAAAAACTCAATTGACAAATGACATTTAAGACACAATTTATGATGCTGAACTTAATTACAGTAAGTAGGTTTGTCCATCAGTCAGTCAGTAGGTAGGTTAGTTAGGGTTAGGTCAACACATAGTAAGGAAAGTCAGAAGTCAGGTGTGTTTGTTGGTCAGTGGAGTGATTCATCTAACATATTATCACGGAAACAGTTGAGTTCATGCTGAGTACATTTTGCACACTTAATGGGATGGTGATCATTTCTCATCATCATTGGTATTATTATGTGAAAATCAGTAAAATTACAAGTACTAACTTCGCATTCAGCAAACTCAATGTTGTATATCTGAAGGAGTCCTTAGTGTAATATATATTTAAAAAGGTCTACTGTCCATAGCTACTCATGACCTATGACCCGGCCACACTTAAAGCTGCTTTCAGATAAGCATATTGTTTCATTTCCACATCAATATTGGCTGGACGTGGGGGAGATGGGTCCACTGTCAAAGTCAAAACAGCCTCAGCATTATCTGATGTCCCACTAGGCCAACAAGGATGTAACCAACGCTGAATCATCAAACCTAGCTAACCGCCTAAACTCACTCCTCCATATTAGAGTTATGAGGTAATGGGACGCTGAGTTTTGATTGGGTCACAGAGCTGCTGAGGTCGTCAAATGACTTGTGGAAACAGTCAAGACAGAGACCGTCATTTGTTGTCACTGACATGGAACAGACAGAGCAGATAGCGACAGGATTGTCTAGACGCAGTCATGACAGAAATACAGGCTGCAACATTCAACAAGCACATTCCAACACATGTCACAGGCGATCTAAACAATGGTGCTATCTTTGGCAGAGGGCAACAACTGGTCATACGTGGCAGTTCATAAAATCAACACTTGGCAACATTAACGTCTGCTGGGACATGAGGAAAGAATGACTTTATGTTGAAAGATACACTATAATTAGCTAAAAGTAGCCCAGGTCTTTCTTTACCATGCCTCTGTATAACAGCTTTGTTGAAGTGTGAAACTTACAAGAGTTGGATGAATGTTTATTGTCAACATTCTCTCTTTCTTTCTCTATATTTTGAGAGTGTTATGCAGTGTGTTATGCAGTGCGATGTCCTGATCAAATAAAAATTTTTACTGTCTTCCTATATAGCACAAGGAAACATGTCATCAGGACATATAGAACACATCATGATGGGAGTGAACTGCCCAGTGGGGGAGGGGGGACGGTGGTATCCACAGCAAAGTCTTGTTTTGAGTGGCGATATTACATCTGTGAGAAAATACAGTGCAGCAGTTTCACATTAGTTCCTCGACTACTGTTGGATGCATACATGCAGCAGTCACCTCATTGGTTCAGATAATGCACAGTATTAACAATTATTTTTTACTATTGAAACATCTGTTTGAATAAGCATCTAAGTGCTTCTCAGAAAATAACAAAAAAAATGCCAATTGTTGAGGAAGTCACTTAGCAGTTATGACAGTCAACCACTGTTCTCTGTTTAAAAGCCCTTTTTGAAACCTTTTCTTAAAATGTGAACATTTCGACGATATTTAAGCTAATTTGATCTTTCAACCCGAACAGAGCAGCTTAAGACTAACTCTAGAGAAGCTCTGTTTCACTCCATCCGAAAACTCCTCCTGAGGTTAACTAAGGTCAGCACCTAACTTGCTGAATGGGCCTCTTTGATAGCTCCATTACATAAGTAATACAGAGGCACGAGGGCAAAGATGAGGACAAAAGTACGGTTGTGGCATTGTGCCGTACGTTCCTGGTGTATAAGGTATGCCCTTTAAATTTTAAAGTCTGTCCATGTGAATTTTCCGATTGTACTAGCTGTTTTTTAACTATTTGTGTAAATGATCAGCTACACAGAGTAACCCCAGGGCTGTTGAAGAAAGGTTATTGGGTTCAACATAGCGCTACTTTTTAAAAAGGAAATAAAACTAAATGAACATTGAAAACATTATGAGTCGAGTTCGACGACAGAGTTTAAGGATAGGGAAGGTACTGCAAAATAAAGACTGACTCTGAGTCACAAGCAGTGTTTAAGACCCTCTTCATAACACACTGGCTTTTCAGTAAACATCACACAGGACTAGATAAGATTACAAGCCAACGTACAAAATGATGGAGGATATAACCGTAACAAAATAACACTGCAGAGTATGTTTTAGCATCTGTGTGTCATTATACACTCCATGATTTGATACAGGTCATCACACCTAATTTCTCCCTCTTTTCTGGTAAAACACTTCCACCTGCCTCACATGGTGTTTGTCAATCACAGCTGTCCCTCCACCCTTTCATTTGAAGGTAGTTAGATGAGCCCTGAGAGTGAATCACAACCTGTGGAGTTTTGTATTATACATTACATCTTCCACAGAGAAAAAAAAAAAACTAAGCAGTATGTCAGAGGTGGCCTGTTTGGTAGGACCACCCTCTGCTGAACAACTACGTAATTACGCCATTTTTAAATCACTAGTCAAAGCATTTTTCCGGACCTTAAACAACAGGTTTAATAACGGCACTAGAGATGCTACAAAGTCTTTGAGCTCAAGTTCAAGTCAAGTCTCAAGTCTTTGAGCTCAGACCAAGTCAAGTCTTAAGTCTCTTATGGTGGTTGTAAGTGTTCATTTGCTGCATGCCAGTCGGTCTGCTCAGAACACAGCATATGCTCTAAGCAGACTGACTGGCTATAGCTATATTTGAGGAATTCAAAGCATTTACTATATTACAGATAGTAGTAAAGACAGCACAAGGGTAATGACGCACATGCATTAAGAAGGGAATAAGATTTCGCTCATCAGACCTTGTTACTGCTCAAAGGAAAAAAAAAAGATTGTTCAAGTCTTAAGTCTTTTGAGGTCGAGTCTCAAGTCAAGTCTCAAGTCACTGCGTGTGCGACTTAGGTGCGACTTGAGTCCAAGTCTCAAATGCAAGTCCCCATCTCTAATCGGCACATGCAGTATTTGAGGCATACACACTGAAACCAATATATTTGCGATAGGCAGATATTGGACGATCGTATCAACAAACCGATGGGTTGTGCCTTGTGTTGAGATGTTTTTGTAGAAGGGGATGTTTATTCTGCCTGTGTTGACAGGTTGCTGGGCCATATTAGTGGTCAGGCCTTAACAGAGATAATGATGGAGAGGTCTTGGTCAGCCTGAGACTGCCTCATCATCACAAATACATAAGCATGCATATTACCCTATGCCTATTGTTTTGTCTGCTATACCTTGTTGCACTCAAGCTATGCATTGTTTGCAAAGTTTTAAGGCCAACAGGGCCATCATCCAATTTTCGACAGCAAAATTTGATATTTTTTCGTACCTTCCTTTGATAATAAGCACGAATCTAAGCAAGCATAAGACTCAAGCAAATGTTGATAATCTGTACTATGGACACATTTTAGATCATTTGATAGTCAGCCCTACTCTGGTCTGAGCCTGTCCCATCTCAGCAGACTTCTGACATTATTATACTATGGGCTATTATTAGAACCAACTCTCAAAATAGACATTAGGAGGCGGCTGCTATCTCAGGCTACTCTGAGCAGCTGGTTGTGATCAAGAGAGAAGAGAAAGGGTGATGAGAGAGGAAAAGAGGGGAGAAGAACCTATATAAACATTTCCTTTCTTTTCCCCTCCTCTGGCTTGGCTTTCTTGGCATGTAGAAGAATGGAGAACCGAATACATATAAAGTTCCGAGTTTTTAAACTTACACACGTCCTTTGCAATTATGCACATGCTCAACAGAAACAGCAGTACATTCAAGTGTCCCATGTAGGCACAAAGCTTTGGCATTTCCATCTGAAGACTTCTGGTTATCTGTTTGTTCTGCTGTGTCATGTCCTCTACTTCTGCCCCTGTCAACTTAGCGAGGGTCTTAAAACAGCTTGAGCCACAACAGATGCAGGAGCATCTCCTCAGGGTACGATTGGAAAGAGAAAAAGCACGAGAAACAGACAGAGAGAGGAGTGACAGACCCAGAGGCTGCCAGAGACACTTTTACAACAGTCTTTAAAACAAACACCTGCTGCCGTGGCTGAAGCGCCTGGGGAACATCAGAGATCCTGCAGTCCGTAACGGCACGACTGTGATTAGATTATGAAACTCAGCTAACAGAATTACAACATTGCAAGCTGTCTCTCAAGTTCTTGAGTCTCAATTAGGGTGTAATTTCCTGTACCATCACAAGGAAACACAGAAGTCATGCAGCCAATGCTGTAGTGAAGGGTACACGAACATGAAACGCTGTTTGCCAGCCCATCAAATTTAGAGCCCATGAGGGTTTACGTAATGTCAACAAAAGTTAAAGGTCTACGACTGCCTGGTTTGCTCTCCACTGGGACTCTTTTATCATGTGATCACAAAGAGACCATCAACTAATTCAGGCAACTTAAGAATTTAAGAACATTTTTAGATTCACAATTAGTTTGCTTTTGTCAGAATCACAAAGTGAGTTCATAAACTTGAGGTAAAACAGAACAGTAACACAAGAAAAAGGTCCTCTATCCCCAAGTATCAAAATGAAAACATACTTTGTTGAATGCCCCGGTGAGACCTTAACTTATTCTCCATCTTGCTGCTACTCTGCTCCGGCTTCTTGCTGCTCATATCACTCAACTGCATTCCAGTATGTAAAATGCATCTTACCACAGGGGCGAGGTCAAACTTCCAGCATATGCCTTGTGCAGTAGCTGGGTCGAAGTAAAGGTCAGATCATGCAAATCCAGGTCCTAGCCGAGTTGCTTTGGTCCACATCTGAGTGTAATTGCTGTGTTCAGCAGCTACCCAAATGAATCACATGGATTCAACTGGACTAAGCAAATTTACAGCAAAGCTAGCACAAACATTTACTGACAATGCGGCAGACAAATGAATCAAAGGTCTTCATGGGTCTGGTGCAGGTGTCTTTGGGTGTGGGTATGAATTTTTGGACCAGTGAAGACGCCTAAAATGATGTGATAGTCAGATAAAAGTCCACAAAAAACGCAGCTAGCTATCAGCTGATAACCCAATTTTAAAAAGGCTTTTATAAACTTATTGGTGATCCTAAGACAATAAAGGTTGGTTGTTTGAAATTCTCCTTACAAAGAAAAAAGGTTCTAAAGGGTTCACTTAATAGTTATGTTATTAAATGGCTATGATGCTTTGATCATGAAACATCAATTGTTAAGTTGTGTAGTTTTAAAATAACCGTGGTTATTGCTGGGAGACGAAAGAACAGATACATACAGTAGTTGACAAAGGGTACAGCTAACCCTTCCTTCTCTATCACCCCAACCTTGACTAAAACAACAAATAACTCTCCACCCAACAGGAATCAAACCCTTGTTGCAGCTGAGAAGATCTGTCCTCTCAAAGCTCAGTGTTTTCATTCCAGCTGTGCTGTAAATCTTCCTGGTATCAAACGGCTGTGGAAACCCTCCGCCAGTTTGCCAACTGTGGCTTTTGGAATTAGAAAATGCAATTTGATCTAAAAGCTTGTGTCTGTTTTCACATTGCAATGCTGCGGGGGGTTAGGTGCAGATTTGACACAAGGCAGACTCACACAGGCATGCATTGACACAAGGGTCAACACTTGATACTTTAACTTCCACGCACATTATGCAGAACACTTTTCCAGCATATTTATTCAACCCTGAGACAGGGGAAGACAGGAAGTGAGAGCAGGAGAGATGGAAAATGAAGGAGAGAGAGTAAAAACGATGGGTTTCCCTGAGGTTAATGTAGGCCAATCAGCTTTAAATCGAACCTTCTGAAAAATTTGCGTCTCTAATGTCAATATTTAAGATACACAAGTAAAGCAAAAGGACTACAAATCCCAGTATGAGTATCAGAATGAGGTACATGCAGGCAGAAGTAATAGTTTGACATTTTGGTACATAACCTTATTGGTTTCTTGCTGAGAGTTTAGATTGGCTGGAAACAGTTGCCAGGCAAATAGAGGAGACTCCAGGAAGTTATTGCTCCCTGCCAAGATACAGTCCAGCACATAACCCTTCTTTCAATGTGGAGTTGTTGCTTTTAGGCTTTTTTTTCTTCGACATATCAAACAAGAGATACAACGTGCTATTAATTGAACTTTAGAGCTTCTAGTCAGTGGATTTTCTTACTTTTGACCAGAGTCAGGCAAGCTGTTTCCCAAATGTTTCCTATCTTTACATGCTGAGCTGAACTAACTATGTCCTGACTCAAACTAAATGTTTAACCTTGAGACATGAGAGTGGTATCAATCTTCTCATCTGTCTCTCGGCAAGACAGCGAATAAGCACATCTCCACAATGTTGAACTATTCCTTCAGATATCTGCTGATTAGAAATTATGCTGATTGATAAAAAGAATTTTGCTATGGCATGTCATGCATGGTTATATGCAGTGTCATATGAAAAGGCTCTCGCAGCATAATGGATATGCAAACACTGTAAGGAGTCAGAGTTTAGACTGAAATGATTCTTAGGAGGTAGAGGACCACCCATTAATTCATCAGCGCTGACCTTTAAATAGCAACTGTCATATTAACGTAAACAGGTACTTTATTGGGCAAATGAAAGACAAGAAATCCTGTAATTAAAACACAAAACATGTCTGTAAGGTTTCTAAAGGGGGTCTGCGGGTCCTTAAGTCTTTGTAGTTTCATCATGCAAGAAATCACATGTAGTTATTGCAACTTTTGTTCTGACATGTCTACTGTTTCCGTCCTTATGGTTAAATTTTCGTCTCTGTTGTAAAATGACTGCTAAATACAGTACAATCATCCATAATAAACACACTATAGAAGTGACAGTTTTCTGCAGCTTTTCTATGCTAACAGAACTGCATTAATCAATAACTTTCACCAGGAGGGCTTAGCTAGCTCCGCCTACATGGATGTTATTCAAGTACAAAATGCTACTTCCTTAAGATGTCAAAAAGCTCCAGTCGGTCCTCTGGAAAATGACTTCTTCTCCACCTCTGGCACTGACAACAACAGAGCCCTGATGAGTGTTTGCTTCCATCAGGGAGAAAAGCCTTTGGTTGCATAAAAGTAGCATCCCAAAATCTGGCTGGTTTGGCTAAGGCTGTAGCCAGACTCACAGAGGCCTGGATCCATAGTGGCCTTGCTAAACAAACACAACTTGGAGGTCTGGCTTCGCTTTAGCTGACGAACGCTATTATGCACGTCGATTAAAAACAAACACACTGGCAGAGAGACGTCCAACATTTCAGTGTGGGCCTACGGGTGGAAAATCCCCATGCGACAGGATTAGGCAGGGGAAGAAAGCTAAAGTGAAGGACAAGGAGACGAAAAAAACTGGGGCTGCTTTTGGCTGATGGGAAGGATCGTCTAATTTTTCCTCATTTGTTGGTTTAGCTGTCCAATGCCAAATGCCAATTTACCACTTAACAGTAACTGAATTGACAGCAATGCTGAAAGAATATACTTTCATTTTCCCTCCTTCACTGTCATAGAGAGCAAGTTAAAGAGGAGAGTGGTGATTATCCAGGTTCATCCAGCCAGCTCTATTACTGTTATTAGTGGAGAAAAGCCAAGATCCAAACAGAGACTGCCCGCCTTAAGCCTATACCACTCTAATACTGGTCAGACAAAACAGCCACTATTATCATACCTGATTACACAACGGCATGCTTCAGTTTTTATGACCTTCTCAGCACTAAGGAACCAGTATCTTTTACTATAAGAAACAGAGACAAAGAACATTGTTTTTACACTGTCCTATACAAACAAGTATAACAAAGACTCGAGAAGGTTGTGACAGAAAATAATGCATTACCAAATCACATCAGCCACTGAGAATACTTGGTATGAATCAATTAAACAGAAGTCAGCGGTTCCCACATAGCGTGTCTACTATATCACACTTGAATCACATGAGAGCACATGGGCCAGTTCGTACCAACGTAAATGACTGGATGTATTAGTATAGCAGCTAATCATAAACCCTACAATAGCACGCACACACAGACACACACACACTCACACACACACACACACACACACACACACACACAACTCAAAAGTACCAGAAACTCAATTGGGCACTGGTGTCATGTTGCAGGCAGGAAACAGATGGCCTGCTGGGAAAAAAAGCAAAAAAAAAAAAAAAAAAAAGCATGCTAAAGAAGGCAAGAGAGAATGCTTCCCTCCCTCTTTCTCTCCCTCCATCATCCCTTCATCCCTGGATGGAAGAAAAAGGAAGACTGAAGCCGTGGTTGGTGCTTCCAGGCTGGATCAGTAGGCTCTGGCTCGAGATCAGAGTGACGGAGTTCTTTGGGAGATTTTTAAATAACAGCCCAGCATGGCTGTACTGTACTGGGCTAAGCTGGGACTCAGAGCCTGCAGGCCACTTAAGGTGGGACACAATCCAGTGGGTGAGAATACATTTTAGACCTTCAGGAGTAATTCTGCTATCAAGCGCTGCATTTTGCATTAGCAATACAAATGTAGAGCTCCAGTTACAGCATGTGTGAGAGAGAATAGCTAAAGCTTAGAGTTTACACTTATAAAGTTTAGGTTGCAGGACACCTACATACAGTTAGATGAGATGATCGGTGCCACTCTTTTTTCTGCATGCTAATTAAGCTAACGCCAGAATTTAGGGAAACAACTAGCCTGGCTCTGTCCAAAGTACTGGCATTAATAGCTGAGCACAGCAACTTTCAGGGTACATAAAACCCCAACTTTACATTTTAACCCTAACTCTAACCCCATCCTTTAAATTTACTCTTAAGCTAAGATTTCAACATACTTAACTATAAAGAACAGCCGGAGAAAAGTTGCATAGATCAGCGACACCTGCACGCTGTAGAGTTACATTACAAAGATAACCCAAAAAGTTTACTTCCTTCACAGAAACCCCCCTGACCTTTGCCCGGTGCACAGAATTGACCCATCAGCTGCTAATGGCAGATAACCTTTGACCCGGAAAACAGCAATCAGAGATCCATATTATTTTGAGCAGGACCGCCTTACACAGAAAACGCACTGATAAGCGGACAGACCCAGGCTGTTTGAGGTCACGATCCATCACATGTTTGAGCTCTGCGGTCGGTGTTTTCCGAACGGCCCATCTCAGATCTTTATCATCGTGAAGCTTTTCATGCTGAGACCGTGTCAGATCATCCGATATCCAGACAGTTGTTGAAAACTGTCCGTCAGGGGCTCTAAAGAGTTTGAAGTTTAATTGATTAAATTTGGCACATATCAAGCTCTTCTACTTGATGTTACAGCATGTAATGCAATTAAACTACAAGTACAATTTAATTTAAAATAAGCACAGACGTGCATTTTTTTTTTAAAGAGGAACAAATGTAGCATGAACATCTAAACTTTTCATGTGAGCCTTAATGTTTCTAGATCAATTGTTACAGATAATAGCAGACAGCCACATTAGACTTAGAGCCTGAACAATAGGGGATTTTGGGGGCAGATGCCAACAATGATGTTAGGGAGTAATTAGTAGTCCTTAAATAGCGAACCACCCTCTGCTGGACAAACTACGTAATTATACTATTTCGAATCACTCGTCCAAGCATTTTTTCTGACCTAAAAACAGTTTTAATATTGGTGCATATCGGACAACATTTACGTGGATACTGATATAGCTGTGATAGGACTGAATCAGCCAATAATATCGGCAAACTGATATTTCAGTTATCAGTTATATATAACTATACAACTCAATTGGCCGTATGTAACAATGGCTTTCAACTACATCACCTACACAAAGTAAAATTCAAGCCAATGCCAGTAGTTTTTTGTTGTGTAAATATACATAATCTTGAAGTTTACGCCGTAATAGGCTTAACCTCAGCCCTAAAAGCTTATGACTTTACATCACTTAGCAGATGTTCTTCCTTCAACTGGCAGACTTCTGAAAACCTGCCTAACATCTGCAGCTAGTCATTTAATGCTTCATTCAGAAACCCTGGGCTGTAAAATCTGCAGACATCATTAAGCATGTCTGCTAATTTCTAAAACCTGATATACAGCAGTGATAAAACTCCTAAGTCAGCGCAATCCGAAACACATGTTTACTGTATATTGAAGCCTGCTAAATGTGGGCCAACCTAAAAAACATGTTTAGATAGAAACCCCCCCTCAGTCTCCTCGCTGAGACTTGGAGTCTTCATTACATTTGCACCCTGTAATCCTGCTTCATAACATGTCAACCTTTATTGGAAGTCTTGGTGGATTGTTTAGGAGTGTTTGGGCTTTTTGAAAGTCTCCAGACTTCTAACAAACCAAACTCTGTCTCTGTGCCTCTCACTGTCTTTTTGCGTCTCTCTTTAATTCCTCTCTCTCAATTCAGTCGTGTCGTAAAAAGTGCTGTTGGTTGTTGGCAGGTTAGCTATTCATACATTCAGACTATAATATGATAAGAAAGGACTAAAGAATTCATGCAAGAAATGCCCCCCCACACCCCTTTAGCCAATCTACTCCTCCCTCTCTGAGGCGACACTCATTTCTTTTTCCCACTCCTCCGCTAAATCCTCCTTTAAATAATGTTTCTCTGCCTTCTTATGCCCATGCAGCACGTTTCAGGACACACGGCGCTCCTCATCCCTCAGAACAAATTGAGTTTAATAGGTGTGAGGCTGGGTGAGTCGAGGGGGAGTAGTGGGGAAGGCGAAGAGAGGGGCTGTAAAAACTCATGACATGCTACGCCACGCTGGTTCCTATGGGGAAAACTGCAGCACTGCAGAGTCTAACATTATTCCTTACACCAAATCTAACAGTAACAACGCTTATATATTGGCCCAAATGCATCTTAACATGTAATTTAAAGAGGGATTCAGTTGTAAAAATGCTTTTTTTCTGGATTTCTTTCACTTTAGTATCTTCTGTTCAATGAATTGAAGAATTAATTAAAAAGAAAATAGTACACAGAAACTATTCGAGAAGTAGCAGTGACAAACAGCATCTATCACAGTTTCAGATAACCTGTTCACCCACGTCTTGCACACACAAACCCGGCTGGACCGGCAAGTGAGCAAACATACACACCTTTGGCAAAACACAGTCATGAACACACATGGTTGGTATGCACCTGAACACTGGGCTTTTTCTGCTCTCCTCACAGTGCAACGCTCTGCTTTAATTAACTAGACTACCGTAAAGGTTGTTCTCAGGCCAACACATCCGAGAAAACGCACACACACACACACACGCACAGAGGGCTGCAGCATCCTTCACCCCTTCACCTGGCTGCCTTGAAGAGAAAATTAATTTTCCTGGGTGAGCATGGCTCGCTAAAGGGCAGCTAAAAAGGCTGCACGCCTGCTGAATGAAACCTTTCAATGGGTTTTCTGGCGCTCGCTCCACAAGTTCTCAACATTAACAGACCTGTGAGTGAACTGGATAACACAAGCTGCCTGCAAAGTTACCAAGCAATGGCAATATGCTTATCATCACTGCAACATTAAAAAAAAGACAACAAAGATACATAAACAACAAGCACAATCACCTTCAGACAAATTTGAAGATTTAAAAAAAAAAAAACTTTCCTCTCACTTACTCTTTAAATACTAACTTGTTTTCCCACAAAAAGGCTCTGTTACCTTGTTAAAATTGATTAAATTACATCCACCCCTCCCCCATTGAAATATCCAGAACCTGTACAGAAATATTTTTTGTTTTATTTTTTACTATTGGAAACAAAATGCCCCTATTTAGTAAAATACATCTTCTTATCTCATGTGCACCGGTTTCAAGTTTCCACTTCACACTTGTATTATTGGTGACACATTATGGCTGTGCTGACAATAACTTTTATATTCAAAAAATAAATATTGATATTGTGTTATTAATACACATATGATAGCACTGTGTAAATGATATCACATCTTATAGGATCATTTATATCTCTTTTATTTTCACTCTATCATTGTAGGTAGAGGTAAAGCACTTCAACGCTGGCTGCTACCCGAGATAAGACGTAACAATAAGTATAATAGTTTTCTATCAACACTTATGTACAGTCATGCTTACAGACTCTGTGTCCACCTCCCAACACTGATAATTTCAAAGCAATTTTTAGCCAAATTAAAAGACAAAAACACAATGAACAAAGTCACAGGAGAGTAAAATGTTTTGTAGATGTTTAGATATTTTTTTCATGTGTTCTTTGAATCACAATTTCAGTGTAGTGAAAATCTGAGCGGTGGAAGCTGCATATTGAAGCACGATTAGCCTTAAGTCTAGCTGTGATGTAATAAAATCTTGCTTGCATACGTTGAGACGCAGTGTATTTGTCCTCTATTCAGCCACGTTCAACCTCTACACATTCATGATTATGCACAGCAAAGCTCAAATATTCAAATTAATTAACATTATGCAGCCTTAAAGTCCTCAAACAAAGCAAGAAATGTGTTGACAGAAATAAAAAGCTTTGGGCTGATTGCTTTTCCCGCTCTTTCTCCATCTTATCTTCTACTGTATGCAGTAATGTCAGTATGTACCTTCAGAGCAGCACAAGAGTGAAAGTGCAAGTGTGTGTCTTGGATCCTCTTATGTTTATTTCCGTGCTTTCTCTCCCATGTGCGCGACCCTCAGCTTTTTTTTTTTAAACTCTCCCACCTCGCTGACCTTTTAAATCTAGTAGGATTCAGGGGAATTACCCCAGCAATCTCACTGGGAGATAAATGACTCCCCACAGCTATGAGGCTCCACAAATCCCTCAATCCAGGAACAGTACGGCCAATAACAAAGACATCAAGGGGAGAAAAAACACTGCTCCACCGGGAGAAGACTCGGCCACAGAGGGAAGGAAAAGCGAACAGCATACGGTCAAAATCTTTTGAAAATTCAGCTTGTTAACAGAATTGTAGGGTATAATAACTGAGGCTGGGGTACCTTGGCAGCTGTGATGGAGGACAGTCATGCTGTATAGAGGGGGGAGATAATGATACGAGGATGTAAAGGTATTAGTGTGATTGTTGTAACGGAAGCATAGGGTGAGATATGGGGAACAGGAGACCCCAGCACCCCCTGCAAGCAGCTGCATGTTGGCGCTGAAGAATGCCAGCGAGTTATTTTGTGGGGGGAGCCCACATCTGCTTTGGCTATCAGGAGACCCCCTCACCTTCACTGTGCACTTCAAAATGACTTTATTTTAGAGGGATACTAAAGGACAGAAGGAGGGAAGGAAGGGCAGAAGGAAGGAAGGAAAAAAGAAAACACCCCTGTATGAGAGCTAGAGCTATTAGGAATGCACGCTGAGTTTCAAAAACAGAGAACAGAGAAGAAAAGGACAAAAATCAAATCAGGGGGTTGAGAAAAAAGACGGGGGTTGGAAAGCAAAGAGGGCTTTTTGCTTTTTCTGCGAGAGAACCAGGCCAAAGCTTAGCGCAGTGCCAGGTTCCATTCAGACTAGACAAAGTAAATAAAACCACTTGATGAAAAAGAGCGAAAGAAAGCCAGTGGATGGAGGAAAGAGCGCTCCAATCAGGGGGGTACGACGCTCTACGAGGTTATAAAGATGCAGGGAGAGAGAGAGAGGGTCTGGCTTTCTGTTTTTTCTACTGAGCAGTCGGCCTTATCTGATGGCCGGAGGCAGATTTGCACAGATTATCATGGGGCTGTCAAACATGAAGTCACCGCTCTGTGTGTGGGGTGCGACGGAGAGGGAGAGAAAAACACAGGGAAACAGAGAAAAAGACAGAGAGGGCCATTAATCATTTACTGCCATCTCTATCTCTCCCTCTATCTCCAGAAGACATCCAGACTGGTAATCTGGAATAATAAACAAAAGCAAGTTAGCATTCAGCTTCAAAATGAGGGTGGAGAGAAGCCGGGCTCACCCCTCTTCCTGTTCCTGTGCTGTCAGCTCTCCGGCCTGCCTTCTCTTCTCGTAACGCAAACCACACACTAATTCATAAATTACAAACAAAGAGTCCCTTGTGGTTTGGGAGGGGCTGGGCACTGCGAGCTGGCGCTACAGGGGAACGGCAACGCGTCAATTAGAGGGAAATCTGGCTGACAGGGAGAGGTAGGTGTGGACGCATGCACACACCAACACTACCAGGCTTATAACCCTACTGTATGCACATGTTCACAACGCACCATTTGGAAGCCGTGTCAGTAATTTAGTCATTTTGGAGCCCAGGAAGGAACTGAGCGTGCCGCTGTTTGGTGAGAGCGGCTCATTGCGGCTTCTCTGTCCCGTTCACAAGGGGTGACGTGCGTGTTCAGGTGCTGTGCATGCAGCCTCACAAGTGAAGGTGCTTCTGGGGAAAAACACGTGTTGGCTCCAGATGTAAACTGGAAATATGTGCTGAGTTCAGTACCAGATGAAAGGTGCCCATCATGGCTGATTGCTTTGATTCACCTCAGTTATAGATTATTATATGATGATAAACCAAATTTACTCAATTGCTAAATCTTTTGTCATCTAAATGCCCTCAAGAATTTGTAATTTTACAGATAATACAGCAATCTGAATCCCATAGGACTAAACTAAGAAGAGCAGCAGCGACCAAATGTTCAACCAACCAATCAGCCTCACAGTCATTAATACCAAAATGTAAAAGGCAAGCCATTGCAAGACAGGAATTAAAGCTCGATAAGCCCTAAAATTGATCAAAAAAGATGAAAAAATGGCAGTAATTGATCAGTTGTCTGCTTCTCAAACATTAAGATCTACTGCTTTCTCTGTTTGATATCATCATTAACTGAATATCTTTGGTTGAACAAAAGAGATCTGATGAGGTCCCCTTGGGCTCTGGGAAACTTTTTGACAGTTCAGATACCACATGATTGATTGATTAATCAAGAAAAACAATCAGCCGATTAACAGATAATGAAAACAAACGTTCACAGACAGAAGTGTCATGTGGTTTTGGAGTTGAGTGACATCGTTTAAGCTCCTCGCTCTGAGTCAGCAGCAGTATTTGCAGTGTGCGAGTGACTCACCGCCCCTGTTGGTTTTACTGTATTATGCACCCTGTGGTTAATTACAGCGGAGTCAAACTGCTGCCAGCGGAGCCTGTTCTCGACCAGCAGCTCATTAGGAAAAAACACTGACCAGCTATGGAAACACACACAGAGGCAGATACATGAAAAACATGAGTTTCACTGTTTCTGTTAAAGGGACCAATGCTGAGAGGGGAGTTGTCCATCAGGAGTATGTGTGTGCGCAGTGATGTTTCTCAGTTACCGCAAACGTTTACAGGTGAAACCTACTGTTTCCTGCAAAAGTCTTTCTAACAATCAGAATTTAACTTTTCAATAATTAAACAGTCCAACACACCAATTACCTGCTCATTTGTTCTCACATCCTTAGCAGGGAAACAGCAAAGGCATTCCTGAGTGTGACTCAAGGTGAAGCACTTAAACTTCCCAACAAGAAGAAGTGAAAGAGAAATCACTCCTAAACATCCAAAGACTAAAAACAAAGAGCAAGCGTCCAACTTCTCAAGAAGCCAACAGGGGGAAAAAAAAAGTATCCAAACCACAGCAGAGAGATTTAAAAGCGTGTTCGGGCAGAAGATGAGGTGACACTTACACACACATCGCTGAATGGAAAATCCTCCGCAGTCCAGGCAGTAACTTTCTCTCTGAGCGTGTGTTTGTGTGCGGCTGTCTGGCTTGTCAAACACTGCCCCCACCTCCTCCTCCTCCTCCTTCTCCTCCTCCTCCTCCACTCAGTCCCGCCAGGAGAGCTGGGACTAGCTCTGCCGTAAAAACAAGCGCTCACGTGAATAGTCCACCGTGGGTCCGACCAGAATGAGAGAGCGCAGCCCCAAAAAAGGAAAAAGGCAGGAGGAGGAAGGGAGGAAAAAGAAAAGGAGAGCCCCTTTAAGAAGGTATACTCCTTTATGGTGACTCCCCTCTTTTTTTAAAAAACCAAAAGGAGTTCTTCTCATCCAGAGGGAGTAAGGCTCTCTCTAATGCTTCTTCTCCTCTGTTAGTTTCCCCTTCCTTCCTCCTCTCAGGTAGAGAGAAAGTTAAAACCCCAGCTTTGGACAACTGGAATGTGACAGCAGGAGAGAGCGAGAGGGAGAGAATGAGGTGGAGAGGGAGAGAGACAGATGCAGGGACATGAAGTGTCCACCTACACAGCCCACACTGTGTGTGTGTGTGTGTGAGTGAGCAGTCAGAGGTAGAAAGGGGGAGGGAAGGAGCAAAAGAGGAGGAGGGTATGAGTGTATGCATGAGTGTGTGAGAGTGAGTGAGAGAGAGAGAGAGTGAGAGAGAGAGAGAGGGAGAGAGAGATGAAAAACGAAAGAGTGCAGCTCCAGGAAATGACCTGAAAATTTCATTCAGCTTGTATGAGTGCTCTTAAAATGTGTGTAAGAGCTGGAACATGCTGCTCCATTCTTGGACAATATACATTTATGACACATTAGCGGCTCCTTCAATGTCTCTGGTCGAACTGAGACACAGTGTCGCAGCTGATTTTTCCGATATTTCATTTGCTGCATTAGCCCACATCAGACCATCTCAGCAGTTTTCTCTTACTTGCTTTTCCAGAAAATTGACCATATTGGGACATATGGCATATCAATATTGTGATTCAAACACACAATATGTCATTGCTCCCACTAGAGTAGTTTGTGGAGACAGTGGGTTTGTTTATCTCATTAAACAGTCAGCATCTCTAATGAAAATTTATCACCTCGTCAGTGGAATGTTCAAATGTTTACAGACGAGGTGATGTATTAAGATTTTGTTAGTGTAGCGTTGTCATGTTTGCCGACTTCCTTGCTCACCCTCTGACCGGTGTTAACCCCGATGTTAGAGACAGGCGAAAAATTGACAGAGGTAAATTTCATTAATCTCTCTGAGTTTGAACATTGACGGGGACATTTGAGACAATGTGAATACACAACTAAACAAAATCTGACAAAGATCAAATCAAATCAAATCAAGCTTTATTGTCATTTTCTCTGTGACCACAGCAAAGTCCAGACAAAGAGAGATAACGTTTCTCCTAAAGATATTTGAGGGTAGAAATGTTATATATTCTAAGTTTAAATGGACGTATCCATTTCTTGTTCACAGCTGCTGCTGGGCGTTAGTAGGAGTGTTGTGTGTTTAGAGGGGGAGGTTGTACAGATTTAGGTAAAACATGAGCATAAGTTCTCCATTTTCCTACCAGGAAGTTGGATCAACCAATCAGCTTTTGGACACGCAGAGCTGTATGTATTATATGTGCTCATTCATAACTCCTATGGAGAGACACTGCTGCGACATCATTATGATGGTAACATATGACATATGTCTCATCAACACACATCCTTATATTCCCGCTAAGCTGATTTCTGTAGTATTTTAAGTCAGGCATCGTTAGGATCCATAATTTCTAGCTTGCAGTCTTCTTCGTCATCCTCTCTGCCTTTCCTGGCACATAAATACACATACTGTACCTCTAGGCACAATTTCGCTGTGAGCTCTCAGCGGAACAGCATGAAACAGTCAACAGGAGTGTGAATCGTGATGCCTCACATGTGTGTGTGCTTATGTGCATGCGTGCAACACAAACAAAACAGGGTCCAACTTCAAAATAAGGCTTCTAGTGGTAAAAATAAAGAAAAACACTACACAGGGTACCTTGGATTAATTGACTTTGAGCATAATATACCACAGTTATAAACCAAACATGGATATAATCGCCTATGGAAACAACAAGCACGTTTTTTTTCAATTAAGATAAGAATGATCTCTTTCTTGTGGTATATAAAGCATCCCCCTCCAGCTGCTGTTGTTGTTCATGATATGTCATTGTCAATAAAGATGGAACATAAAGATGTGGGAGGTGTTTGCTTTGACTCCTCTGCCTGCTTCTGAGACCTATAGTTACCCAGAACATCCTTCTCTGCTCGGATCCACAGAGACATTTAAATGTATCCCACAGAACTATAATTCCCTGGGAATTTCTCCACTCAGTTCCCATCTCTTGGACTGCCTCCACACACACACACACACACACACACACACACACACACACACACACACGCACATGCACAAATTCTCCCCTCTCTCTTTCTCCCTTCCTCTGTCTCTGTCCTCGTCCACCGCAGGAGAAAAACTCAAACCAGCCACAGACTGGAAAGCATTAGTCGGCCCCCCCCTCAAGCCTCCTCCGATTCGACACTCTACATCCAAATGAAAACAAGAACGACGGATCACAAAGAGAGCAGAGCAGTTAGTTTCCATCATGACCGGAGTGACAAAAAAAAAAAAAATCAACAACAGTAAACACAATTTACGACTCTGCGAATCCGACAAAGTTGGCAGCGAGTGCTCGTGCGGGGCTCTGCTTATTTTGCAGTTTCCAGCCCAACAAAGACTCAGTTGCTCATTTGGGAAAACAAGCCAAACAAAAATACACAGGAAGGGGAGTGTGTGGGTTGTTTGTGTGTTGTGTGTGCGGGGTTTGTGCATTCAGTTTGTGCATGTGCTGTATAATTTATTTGTGCCTGTTTTTATGTGCTTAGGTACGTTTAAACATGTGTTTGCATGTGTTTGTGTGACTGTATGCATGTTAACTTGACTGCACGCTCCCATTATCCTTCATTTCTAAAGCAGACAAACAGCCTAAAACCAAACGCAGAACATTCCTCCGCTCTGGAAAGCGCTTCCTATGTTTGGGGGCTGGAGCAGTTACAGGGACATAAGTGGCTTTGACGAGCGGCAGCAGAGCGACTGACCCTAAAAATTATCATCAGAGAGGCCCACTTTCCCATTCGGGCCAGCGCTGACAAGAGCTTTGGCCTAAATTAGAGTGCCACAGAGGCCGAGTCCTGGGTGGGAAGCATCGAGCCAGCAGACCAGACAGCAGGGAAGATAGACACCATAGACACTGATTATCTAATGTCATGAGACTGTCTGCGCTATGACGATAAAGGGGGGTGAAAAAAGGCAAGGCGTGGGAGGGAATCTAACAAGTGAGCATTTCTGCAAATCAAAGCACACTGCCTTGTTTAGATGGAAAACAAAATAATCCACACGTAAAGCCACGGATGGCATCATACTCGACACAGAGTGTAACTGATGCATTGTATAGATAAAAAATAGTGACAAAGTAAAAAAAAGTAATTAGCCCAAGCTACTTGAACTACTTTTGGACCTTAAACTAGGCTAATAATGTGAGAAATTACACTGAATAAGTAAACTGAGTCCTCATCAGTTGGTGGAGAAAGATGTCAAATCCTTTAATAAAAGTGGCAATGCTGCAATGTAAAAAAACAACGCTGTGAGTAAAAAGTCCTGCAATGTCAAAAGTAAAAATTATGCAGATATTATAAGCTAAATGTACTTTAAATATTAAAGTAATCACAATGCAGAAGGTGGCCCCTTAAACGATTATATATACGGGGAATTGCTGGATTATCACTATTTATATTAAGCACAGCATTTATCCTTGCAGGCCATGAAGTCAAGCTCAGCTCACGTCACCTGATAACAGCTGATCTGAAAGCCCGCCCACATCAGCTGATGACTGAGCTGTTTCCCGTCTATGCACCCAATTGGCAAGTTTCACATAGCGCGCCCTGTATAAGCTCCTTTATCCTGCACAACCTCACTGATTTCTCTGCAACATTTGCAACACACCTGCGATCCAACCTCTTTCTGCTTTTTTTGTGCCACATCTGACCTCATCACGGTCATTCACACTCTCACTGACGCCTGCTCTGTTCTGTATTAGGGTCTTTAGCTGTGGCTGCTCTGCTCTGTTTTAGTCTCTCCACACATGCACGTTAAGAGCAGTGAGGTCCCAGGACCGAGCCATGCCACCAAATATGACTCACTGCAAAAGAAAATAGTATTTTCTTTGCCTGAAGTGGTTCAGACTGTAACGTTAATGTGCGAGGGAATATTTCTCTCCTAACTGGATGGGGAGCTAATTTTAGACATGTTATATAACGTAACATGCGTCACATGCATCACATTTGATAGGCAAT
>JAPZDX010000010.1:15308955-15319456 GCA_029783625.1 Naso annulatus | reverse complement strand
CCCCCCCCCCCCCCCCCCCCCCCCCCCCCCCCCCCCCCCCCCCCCCCCCCCCCCCCCCCCCCCCCCCCCCCCCAGTGAGTGATCATCCATAGTTAACTTGGAGAATATGCACCAGTATTAAATACAGGTAAAAAGTTCGAGTTCCTTTGACAGTGATGATACTTTATTATTTTTAATTTTTAACACATGGCAACTGTGGTACAGCTGTGATTATGGAAAAAACGGCTGGCAGTGCTACAAAGATATCCAACACCAGGATTTCTACACCGGTACTCCCCCCTGGCTACACCGTTGTATACATACTTTCTGCTTTAGCACTGACTGCTGGCACTGGACATAAATCATGAGATCATGAGGCGCAGAATCAAACAATATGGACAAATCCAAGGGCTGCTGGGATCCACAGAACTAATCTACTGAGCTTTAAAAGAAAAAATGGGCACCTTTCGATAATAAATGTTGTGTAACCTTACAACTAAACACAGTTATATTTGATATAAACTATGAAGGGTTCATAGGATTAATGGTTTCAAATTTTAGAGTCTGTTTAATAAATGTGTATGTTTGTATATGAAAAGATGAATAATTTGAAATGATAGCGTGATGTTTGCTTTACTTGTTTCCATCAAGACGATGGAGTTTTATCTGCCAGGCAAAGAGAAAGAGGATTAAATACAGAGAGCTGGAGGGATGTCACATGCTAAGTCAGACACATATCAGGCGGGACGAGGAATTCATGCGCTGGGAGGAAAACATGAACACCACATGCTCCTCTCACTTGTTCACAACCACACACACACAACCAAGGAAACAGATCCACACCAAGCAGTGCAGCTTGATAAAAACCACAAGAAAAGCTCAGGCTGCCAGCCAAACACTAACTCCATCAGTTGGCGTTAGCTAACTCCTGCAGACAATGAAAGGACGTCCACCTGTGGGTCTGTTGTCTAAGCTCTTCCTGAGGGGGTGACTGGCTATAAAACATCTGCCGGGGTTGGAGATGG
Organism: Naso annulatus; assembly: GCA_029783625.1. Classification (NCBI taxonomy): domain Eukaryota; kingdom Metazoa; phylum Chordata; class Actinopteri; order Acanthuriformes; family Acanthuridae; genus Naso; species Naso annulatus. The sequence continues at coordinate 15,318,452 of JAPZDX010000010.1, read as the reverse complement.
CCTCACAGTGGGTCAGTGGCCGATGAGTCTACCCTTGGGAGTCCCCAAAAACCAAACACTGGCCCCACCCAAGCCCTCCCATGACCTCTGTCAGCACGTGCCTCTTCTTTTTGACCTCTGGAGGTCAGAGGGCACTAGGCGAGAGGACGCGAGAGGAGTCCCTCATCATGTGTGTTGCGTTTCCTATGATAGGATGTGGGGGTGAAGAGTTGAAGCGCACAGAGGTGTCGGGAACACCCCTCCTGGTGTCTGAATGCATGTCCAGAGAGTGCGTGACAGAAAGAGAGACACAGAGAGAAGAAATCTGTCATTGTAATGGTCACTTTTATGACCCCGGAGAGTTGGGTGGCAGCCAGACTGCCTCATCACTAACCACAGTCCAGCAGACATCAGACAAATGCATCAGTGTTTGAGCTTTATTGTCACAAAGTGAGGGACAGATGTAGCATAGTAAAGGGACAGATGTAGCTTTCCACAGTCAAACTCACTGCAGTGGATTGAATTAAGTGACTGCTGGGTGGGGCAGTGGTAGCCTAAGGCTGAGAGACGTCAGCATGTGACCCAAGGGTCATAAAGGAACAATCTACTTTCACTCATGTTCCCTGCCGTTGCACATTTCAGTCAGAGAAACATTAGTAATGTGAACATTTATAGCAAGTGGTTAGAATGAGCGGAAAAGGCTTGGCTCTCTGAGGGAGCTCCCAAAGAACATTGACAAAGACATTAAACTAGACTGGACTACTAACACAGGAAGCTCAGAGCCATCCATCTCTACTTTCTGACGAAGCCGAGGTCCTTCAACGTCTGCCAGACTGTCTGTCGTGGTCACTGCTATCCGGTCTCTTGTTGTGTGCTGGGGCAGCTGATTAAGGGTAGCAGATGCCAGCGGATGCAATGTACTGATCCACAAGGCCAGTGAGTGGAGACGGGGCAGCTAGAATCTCTTGTGGCTGCGTCAGAGAGGAGAATGCTGTCCGAGGTACATGTCATTTACTACCGACCCAAAGTGTCAGTATTTGACGAGTTTGGAATCTTACGTATGGGACCTTTAAATCTTATATTAACAATACAAAAAATTGAGCACATAAGGAGGAGGTTGGGGTGTTGTCAAGGGTGTAGGTATGAGCATATTTACAGAGCAATATAGCGTAATCTTTAGAGAAATCTTTACCAGTGCTAAGTTCAACGCTTCTTGGATGTTTAATGTTCTCTTCATTTCTTTTTTAGTTGAGTTGTTACCTTGGACATATTATCAGAGAACAAGATATTGTCTAATACAAGTGGTTTTCCATTGCCCTTTGCCAAGCCTGAGACACTCACAATCGCAGATCACCTAACAGTATTTATGCAGAAAATAAACAAGACTTTTACTCCAAGAAACCTTGGCAACGATCGCCCTTTGCAACTCCATTCTTATCATTCCACCCTGGCTGTCTGGCATTATTGTGATCCAGTGGCCTCCCAATTGCTCCATCACTTCCTGTCCTCCTCGATTTTTGTCAAAAGCATGCAGAGCCCCCTTAAAAAAAGAGCAATTAGTCTTAATGCAATAACAGCAAGACAGCATACCTTTATTAGGGTTCAAGCATGCACCGTAAAGAAAGAGAGGTATTTTCTTTAAAAAAAAAAAAAAGGTAGGAGTGGGTGGGCGCTGAAAGGCTGAGCTTTTAGGGAATTAACAAGCTTAACGGGGGGGCTGTGCTGTGAAAACAAGCAATAGAACAACTCCTGAGGAGCTAAGGGAGTGAAAAGCCGTCTACAGCATGTCCAATGGGACTTAGCAAGGAGATCTCCTTCCATTTACAACAAACGCAGACAGATCTGCAGGAACGACCAGACTAAATGTGAAAGCTTACCTTGCTCTTTTCATTCAGACTTTCATGGAGAGTTTGTTTTTTTAGCTACCAAGAAACCAGGGTCTCCTAAGGTAAAAGTTTTTGCATTTTGAAGGTGCAGTCACAGTTTGCACAAAGCCTGCTGAAACACACAAGCTCTCTAACACAATGTACTATTACGAAAGGAGTGATTTCATTGCTTTTCTATTCCCACAAAAAAACTTTAAAACCTAAACTTAAAGTTAAACGCTCGGAAAAGGGCTTGCTAGCCTGCAAAAAATATCTCAACATCATCTTCTAGATGGATTTGCCATCTTTTCGTTCATTCATTCACGGTCCCTCAGAGGATCTATTACAGTGAATTTGGTGACTAACTAGCTGTTCCTCAAACGTCACCATGCGATTGACATTTATGTTTTTTGAAAGGACCAGTCACTATGAAAAGTAGTACACACATTCATGTTCCCCCAAACTTGACTATGATGACTCTTAAGCCATCTACAGTTCAAAATCTTCAGTTGTACAATACAATATTTTTTAAAACAAATAACATTTTACTCAGCCTGAGCTGTGTCATGTGATACGTGTTTATAGAAAAATTATTATACATATTCTAAAATGCTACTCTAAATGGTGAACGATTAAGATTATACTTGCTAAACACTGCCATGCTAACACCATTTTGAGCATCTTAGCATGCTGTTAGCATTTAGCTCAAAGTACCACTATGCCTGTGTAGCTCAGGGCTCTTTGCAGCTGCTGTGATTGTTGTCAACAGAAGCGTGTTTGGCTCGCTGCATCGCCGCACCTACATGCAAAGTGAGGGCAGAAGAATGAATCACTCATCTACCAAAATGTGCTCCCATTTCTCAGTAAAGGTTTATAAACACACACGACCAATTACATCAAGCCAAAGGTTCTACCAACCAGTCAGCCAACAGCCCAGGACCTTGAACTATTTACAGTAATTAAAGAGAAAAGACTTACACAAAGTGAGCCAACATGCCAAGCAAGCTAGACACTTATTATGACATGTATTGTTGTTACAACTATAACAATGTATTAGGTCTTATCATCATGACACCTTTAAATGAAAAAATAAAGTCTGGTTGGCATATTTGGCATATGGAGACATATTTTAGCTTAGGTATGGAAAAACAAGGGAAAACTGCCTCCCCCTCTCTCTGCTTCTCTCCCCCCTTACCTGGGCTTTCTAGAGGGGCCAGTAAGCAACAGATTAGCGGTGCTTTGGGGAGCAGGCTGCTCTAGCGTGCTGTAATGCAGACTGTCAGTCCGACACAGTTGGGGGGCTACACAATGCCTCCTTGTTCAGACTGGCCTTTCTGTGCCCCACCTCTCTACCTCTCCATTTCTCTCTGTCTCTCTTTGCCTCTAGGGAGTCAATCAAACCATAAAAAACTTTAAAATGTTCAAAATGTTCTTTCCCCCTTTCATCTGCTGAAGAAAGCAAGAGGTGGAGAGGGAAGAGAGGATTGAAGGATGGAGAAATACTAGAAAGGAAGGCAGATCAAGGCGGACATGTCGACTCCTAAACCAAACATAAATCAGCTCCCAGGAAACAGAGCGAAAGACAAAAAAAGAGAGACAGAGGGGAGGAGGAGGGGCATCAAAGCATGGTTGACATTCTCCGAGACGCAGGAGCAGAAAAGGTGTGTGCGCTGGTTTTTACATGTGCATGTGAGTGTGTGTCGCGGGGCTTGTTGAGCATAATTCAACAGCCAGCACATACTTGTAAGTGGAGTGGACACAGGAAGATAATCACCCCGTGCACACATCCACCAGTCTCTTTCTCAACACTTGTTTCGGTTTGTCTGCAGCTCAGTTTCATCCTTAAGCTGGCCGGGGCAACGTGTGGAACTTGCAGCAGCAGGCATCCCCATTTATCTGATCTCATACAAGCTTTCCGCTCCCAAAATGTGAACACAACTTTGTCTCGAGTTCCACGCGTGACAAATGAGCCTGCATTCTTAATTAACTGCATCATCTCTGCCTAAACAGAGATATCACACTTGCTGCAGCTACATGCAACAGCACCGGGATGTCACTCAAGAATCTCCTCTTACACAGTCACTGTGTTTTCTTTGGGGCTTCTTGCACCTCCTTCATGCAAGAGAGGGCAAGTGCAAACACACACCTGCGACGTCTGCATATGCATCTTTGCGGCTGAGGAATTAGACCCCCTCTTCCCTCCCCAATAACAGTTATTACTATAAAACCATCCAGCTCAGCATCTGATTGGGCCATTTGGGTGGTTTTAGGGATAGACAGAAATCTATGCAAAATAACGATTATCATATTAAGGGCTGGCGGGTAGAGCAGTTTTCTGCTGATTACAAGTCTTGATTAAGACACTCAGCCGTGTTCAGCTGGTAGTTAGAACTCCTTTACGGACTACGTAGGTCATTTTGAATGCAGGTTGGGTTTGAATTGGGAGTTTTAGCCAAAAATCAACCATGAGACACCGTCTGAAAAAGTTACATCTCCCTCAATTTAATCACCCTCAATTTATCTTGACGCCTTCGGTCAACATCACACATTACAGCGTGTAATATCATCGAGACAGTAAGGGTGTGTTCACACTTCTTGATGAGTTTATTTGATTCAGACTACAGAAAATAAAACAGAAATTGTTGCCTTTATTTTCTGGTCTGGTTTGTGTTTACACTGCCTTTTTTCAAATGAGCCAAGAGCTGCAGACACCAGGCTGTGCAGTTGTCAACCGTCACCTCGAAATCAAAGAGCTTGCAAAGATAAAGTCTAAACAGACTCTACATTTACTGAATGTAGAGTCTGTAGGCAAGGTAGGGCGATCTTGGAACCGGAAAAGCCCTGGTCTCTGGTTGTAGTCTTTTTTAGTCGGCGTAATTAACGGCGGGCTGTTAATTGTTAATGGCGTGTAAACTGGCTACTTGTAAAAAGATCTGCTGGTGAATGTGGTCTCTCAACTCCAACTCCATTCTCGCGTCGGACTGTAAACAGTCGGACTGCAAACAGCGAGCGGCATGAGGAGAAGGAAGCCGAAAACCTTAATTTGGGTGTATCGCTGTCTACTGAAAGGCCGACGGCGAATGCAGCCGATGGATTCCGTGATTGGCAAAGATATAACTGACTCTGGGCTAATTTGTGTAATTTGATTTGTTACACATAAGAATAAGGACAGACTTTTTTTTAAAAAAATGGACGTGTTGTACCATTTTATGGGGAGAAATTTCAAAACATAGCCCAGTTTTTACATGTTTTGGTGTCCTAATGACTGTTGCTTATCAAAGTTTCCTGATAGTTCCGGTAGATCACCTCGAGGGGGAGCTGTGACATTGCAAAAATGGCTGCCACATAATATTTAGGGCAACTATGCCGTTCTTTTGTTGTAATTATTTTTGTTTAACAAGAAACAACTCTCGCTCATGGACGAGTCTCGCTCTGCAATCCAACGAGACTTTCAACAAGTTTAGCGAAATTTCAATTACAAAAAAAAAAAAAAGAAATAGACTCAAACAAAAAGGTTTATCTCTGTAGAGATCTGCTCCACACTGCTATTAAAACACTTAGAATAACAACGGCAGCCTGTAAGAAGCAAAGTCGTTTAACCGGACCTAAAAAAGTAAGTCGGCATTGCCTCAAAAGATTACAATGCCACCACTACAGCCACGTCGCAGCTCCCACTTGAGGCAATCCAGCAATCTGCCAGCGCAATTATGAAACTTTTTTGGCAAATGCCAGACCATTGCACATCAAAACATGTAAAAACACGACCCAAGTTTTAAAATACAAGAGGAACCCCTGAAGTGTCAATCACTGCGTGGAAAACAAGCACAACACATCTCTGTTTTAACTCCTGAGATCTTCTCTTTGAGGTGAGCTTGTGCTGGTTGCTTGATTGACAGCTTTCAAACCAGAACCAAACAAACAAACTGCAGACAAACATGCCATAATATGCTCAAACTGAACAAAGCTTTTTTTTAATTTCCCGTCAAAGAACCCTGAGTGGAAACTTATAACACTTGTTAACCTCATTTTCTGAATTAACTTTTCACCACCTTGTCTGCTTTTACTGAACAAGTTTTATCGTAAAATCGTAACCAGCATCCAATTGAATGAAAGAAACACCACACAGTGGGGCAGCTCAAATTGCCTTTTGTTGAAACATTTAACACGCTGAAAACGCTTACAGACAAAAACCATCACTGATTGCAAAACGGTTTGCCTGACAAGTGTGTTTGTGCTCTTTGTGAGGTACCAGGGCATGACTGACATACTTGGACTTAATTTAGTGTTATATTGCCCAAACAGCAGCCAGATCATTTATTGAACATTACTGCAGTCAGGATGAGCTCCCTTCCCACACTGATCTTGGCGAAGCGACAAAAAACATATTTTGATTTGTGCACGTTAACATGGTTTATATGCCAGGACTTGACTCAGCTGACACAAGGCTCACCTCTAACGCTACATTTCACTTCAGTCTTGTCAACACTTTTCCATTCAACGCTTTATCTTTTTGTTTAATTCTCCTCACGCGTGTTGTTGTTATTATAAATGAAACGTATGAGGATCATTTAAAAAGCTCAAGTCATTATACTTTCCATCATTTCATTTTTAATCACTCCAAAGTGAAGCTGTGACTTCAAAGTTTCTGTTTATCGCAGTGTGATGTGGGAAAAATTTAATTTCCTCGTCTTTGACTTAAAATGAGAAGGGGAGGAGTTGTTTCCTGTTGTAAACACCCTTCTGTCATCACCAGGTCCACATTGTTGTTCCCCCCCGACATGATGTCAAGCTCTACTTCATGTGTGTGTGTTTGTTTATGTGCTTATTGTCTCCAGGGGGAGGGATTTAGACAGTAGGTCATGTCTTTCATTGCTATCGTGTTGTGTCAGGCTTGACTTTACACACACACACACACCCTAAACACTGTGCTGTGAATGCATACAGTCGCACGCGCACATCTAGAAGTTATCTGTTACATCTCCAAGTTGTCTGCAACCAAAGGCTCTTCAGTTTTACATTTGCTTTTGCTTATTAGACTGTACATGCAAGAGGAGTCTTGTTAGCATTAAACTAAAGATAGGGCTAATGCTGCTATATATACCCTGTATGTCTCAGCTTCTAACGCTACACAGCAGATGTAAACGGCTTGACATGATGTTTCAAATCTCAGTGACACATTTATAGCATTCTAAATGTGAACTTCTCTGTAATATGAAGCTGGATAAGCCTCCGTCTCAGTTACTGAGTGAAAAAAGAAGGTTGGTTGGTGTCTGACGGCTGCTCCTCTTATAACAAGGACTCAGTCGGTTTAATACCAGAATAATTTGTGTCACGCTAACTAAGTTTCTGTAGAATCCATCTTAACAATGCGTGTCTCTAAGCTGTGAATCTTAACTGTCAGGCTATCTCTAACTTTTGTTATTTAACATGACACCTAAATGGATTTAATGAGGGATTTGAAGGGATTTAGATTTGATAAGCGGATTCAAAACCAGATTCAGATTTGCTAAAATGCTATCAAACCGAAACCAAATCCTCCTACAGCGTGTCTCCTCTTTTTAATGAATTTGATGGGTTTAGCAAGAAGACGTTATGGAGGATTACACTTCAAACACTCTGTGGTGCTTCAAACATTTTTTACATATTCGGTATGTAAGTTCACTTCCTTACTGACACACAACAACTCTGTGTTTTGATTAATCAGGCAATGAATCAAAACTTCTTGACAATTCACTCCTTTGAGAAGTTCGTTCACAGAGACAACTCTTTGAAAAGAGGCACCCCCTCCCTCTATTCACGAGGAAAGAAAAGCAGCCTTATGCCAGGCCGTCGCTGCCCGCCTCGCCGCCTGCCTCCACCTCAAGTAGACAAAACAAGTGGGAGGCAGGATTTGTTTAGACAGAGCTCACCTGGCGCACACAGACACAGAAACAGTGATCAGGCTCGCTCTGGGAGGAGCGCAGGCAGCGAGGAGTTGGTGGGGAAAAGGAAGCAGGGGAGCCGACGAGTTCAGTGCAAGTGGGGGAAGGGAAGAGAGCGTGGGGTTCAGAGTGCTGCTCTCATCCAGGGCCACGCAAAACTCCGAACGGATTAGGATTCGAGGGGCCTGGAGTATCACTCAGTAATAGGAGGGGTGTGTTTGTGTTTTAGGTTTTTTTTGAGTGTTTGTGTTTATGCAGTTAGGAGTCACCTAATCCAGGACGTGCGTATTGTGACTGCATGCCAGGTGGATTTGTGTGTTGGTGTGCGTGTCAGGCAATTTGGAGCACTTGTCCATCAGGAAGCAATCTTTTTACACAGGACTGAAGGGAAGACTGCTCAGCTTTGATAACATTTACACAGAACAGTTAGGTAGAATATATGCTCCTTAAACAAAATGTGTAAAAGGGGTTATTGATAAACACTCAGTCCATAAATGTCAGAAAGAAGTTAAAAACATCCGTCACATTCTCCCAGAGCCAAACATTACATAATCATAAATCTCATTTTGCCCTAACCAGCAGTCTCAAGCCTGGAAATACTCAATTTACTGACATTTAGACAAGGAAAAGTAGCAAATCTTCACATCTGAGAAGCCAATGGCATCCAGTGTTTACCACTTTGCTTAATAAAGACTTCAGTGACTGATTCTTTATCCTGACATCTGCTGTAATGAAATGATAAAGATCCTGGTGCAGTGAGGGGCTGTTAACAAGGTTATATTCTGTAGACTCCACACACGTCAGCAGTTGTTGGTTTTGTCTTAAATACTGTAAATGAGTGGATCCAACACTCACAGGACATGTAAATCCAGAAACTACAGTATCTTTATCTTTAAAGCTGAGAGAGAGTTTGTCTGGAGCACAAATATGACTGTTAAGACTAAGTATTTCTATCAAATAATAAAACAACACTTAAACATTTAAAAGTTAACGTCAGAAAATACTTAAAGTGTATATGTTTATTATTTTGCTCAGAATTATTTGACTATTTTGGGGGAAAATGAAAATTATCTTCACAGCTCCACAGCTGAGGTATTCAAACATCTTCAACTAAACTGAAAATCACAACTTGGCACCGTGTTGATTCTTTCTTCTGTCCTTGGTCAACATGTTCGACAGGAGGGAACAAAGAGCAAGATGGATGCAAACTCCTCCTCATCACACACTCACAGTTACTGTGGTTTGACCTCAGTTGACCCCTTGCCCCCTCGACAGCCTCACATCCCATTGACTGGAGCTAAAAGGGTTTTTGCCAAAGGGGTTTTATGACAGAGAGAGAGAGGAAAAGTTGTTTCACTGTAACATTTTCGTCAGTTAAAATGCTGCACTTCTAAAATGTTCCACAGCTTAAAAAAACATATACCAAAACTTTGTTTGCTTAGGCACAGTTGTAGCAAATGCTTGATTCCTGGTATTGTTTTGGCCTTTTCCAAACATCCAGCATTCATCACTTTACTTTTCCTTCACAACTATGTGTTGACAAAAATGTTAATCTGTTCCCTGTCTATGATAGCAGATAGCAGCAACTAGCAGGAAGCAGAAAGGCAGAGATAACATATGTAGTGTACCACGCACCTCAGGTAAACACCGAACTAACTAAAGTGTGTGGATACAACTACCAACTACTTCCTTTAAAAAAAAAGAAAGAAAGAAAATCCCCCTCATCATTTCC
>JAPZDX010000010.1:15233797-15256790 GCA_029783625.1 Naso annulatus | reverse complement strand
TATTTTGTGAAATCACCAATAGCCACCCTTACAATACTGGCTCAGTGTTGAGGTACTTGGTCAAAAATATCATGATATTTTACTCATTCTTTTTTTTTACTCAGCCGCTGTCACCCCTTAAGGTGTGTTCAGACCAAAAGCGACGAATGCGATGAACGCCACAAGAATACATACAAATCAATGTAAAGATGCGATTACATGCAATGTCACTTCAGGCGACGCGAATCTCACGACACATATGAAGCAAATCATGCCTGGACAACTCCGTACACCACAGGATTATCTTATGATCACAGATGCGGCGTTGTTAAGTTTTCCAACATTTCTGGGACTTCCACAACTGATGCTGTGCAAAAAGGATGATTAAATTGGCCGTTAATGATAGAAAATGACAAGTTCCCTCCTTCCTCGTGACGCTACTAGCTAATGCTAACTGTATCTCCACAACTGATGTAGTGCATAAATGATGAGTAAATCGACGGTAATTAAGACAAAAAGTGGCCAGTCTCCCCTCCCCCCAAGCAAGCTAATAAGCAGACTGTGTACATCGCGCAAATGACGCGATTTAAGGGATTGAGGCGATGATCCAAAGTATGATCCAGTTATGATCAAGCGACACGACACTGACGTTTCTTGCGATTACATCACATTGATCGCTTAGGGTCTGATCACACCTTTAGAATGCACAACAAGTCGTCGGTCACAACCTACATGATCAATAATCATCAAGATTGACCGATATGAAACGTTACTATCATGACAGGTTTTTCGAGTTTATTGCTCAGGCCTAGCTTGACGTCACACAATGGGTCCTGTTATGTTAATTAAGTGACACTCCCACCGCCGGACAACCCGGCGTTTTGGATCACCTGATTTAGTCTGAATACAGCCATACTTCTGTTTCAAGTAATCCAAAATGGCAAGCCAGCACTAAAAAAATGGACAACATCACCCTTTGTGCAGTCATCCATAACTGTGGATTTGAACTGATCCAAAACCTGAACTATATTCCAGACTTGGCTATCTAAGCCAACTACATCATCCGCAAGATGTAGAGGGAGCTAAGTGGTCACCGTATTGACAGAGATAATAATGTAATCACTGCCGTGGACCTTTTACTGGCAGTCCAAGACACTGAATTCTATAAAAAAGCAATCTGTATGATTCATGACTGCTAGAGTGAGTGTGTAAATGTTGGAGGGGACTACGCTGAAGAATAAATATGCCAAGTTTTGTCCATATACATGTTCAATTTAAAAATCTTCTGAGGATTTCTACCCTAAGGCCCGTCTATTTCATTTCTGGAGCCTGGAGCTTCCAAGATTATGTGTTGCAATCAAAAGATCTCAAGTTTCATTTTCTTCTCAGGTGTTTTTTGCCTTGTGAGACAGAACTGACAATCATCACCTCATCTGAATTCATGTCACACATGCTGGTATTTTTATGTGGAAATCATAGACGTTTTCGCTGCATGGATGTTCTCTGTTAACTGAACAGTTCAAATAAGTCTACAGGACACAACAAGAACACATTCCTTGTTCCTTTTTATCTCTCTAGTTTCATGACAATAGTCATTGATCAGTCATCAAGTGTAGTCAGACTGGCTGAGTCATGTTGAAAGTAGTTTTAATACCTGCTGAAAAACAGCCATAACCACAGATTATTTGAATGTTGATATTTTGGATGTTGCCTCATACAATTGTTCATGCACTACCTGTGGTTAGCGTTTCGTCACAGTTTAACACCAATGTTTCAAATCAAATCAAATCAAATCAAATCTGCCTTTTTATTACATCTGTTTTCCTTATTGACTTATTCCTGCGTCAGTGATGTGGTCAGTGTGTTCTTAGATGTTCTGGACAATTACTCAGAACCAGTTTTTATAACATTGCCCTTCATTTACTTTTTATTCTTCCTGTTCTTTACTTTTTCTTCTACCTTTTCCTCTTGTTCTGGCAATAAATACGAGACTTCAGGCAACACACTTCTCCATCAAAAGGGTTTTCCAAGAACAATAACAAGCTTTGACCCAGGAAACACACACAAGCTTTCAAACCCTGCTAACACACACATACACACACACATAAACAACACTCACTGGAACATCTGCATGTAAAGAGGTGGTCAGCGCTCCAGTAAAACTGGATGAGGCTTTAAAGACATTCCTCCATTTTACGGCTAGGTGAGAGAGAGTGGAGATAACTGAAGGTAATGAGGAGGCGAACAGCTCGGGTGTCATTGACACTGCACCACCTCCCTGATCTCTATCGCAGCTCTCCACCAGGCCAAACAAACAAACAACAACAGTACAAACAATGCAGAGGTAATTGACATTCCTGATGAGGTGGAACACAATCCCCTGCAGGATTGTATGTATGTTTGCTTCTGTCGCTCCATCCAGCAACTCAATGCAGTATGTACCAGTCACTGCAAGGCTCACTGGGTGCTCAGTATTTAAATTCAACTGGAGGAGGTTTTCTTTGCAACACCAAGCGGCAATGAGTTAAGTTAATGTGTGATTACCTAGGACCCCTATGTCACTCTGCTCTATGAGACTTGCTGCAAGCCAATTCTACAGCTTAATGATTGTGGAACATTTACTTTAAAGCATTTTGAAACTGATCATGGTCACTGGACTGTATTTATTATGAAGAGGAGAATGAAAAGATGACTGTAGGGTAATTTGGGGAGGAGAAGGAGATGTGGAGGAACTAAGGCCCACTACACATGATTAGCAGTATGAGTGGGGTTTATGCCAACAATATTGGCAGAAAGCTGAGCTTTGACTCACAAAACACCAAGCCAGGCAACGTCCATTTGGGAATTATGCATTTTAGCATTCCATAAAAAAAGGCATGGGCAGTTATTTTCCTGCAGAGAGAAAGAAAGGTACGAACTCAATCAGTGAATACAGATGCGCTTTTCTTGTTTTTTGTCATTGTGTGTCATTTTTAGGGTACATCATGGGCTGTCACCTCTTGGTTGTACATTCAAAGGTCAACAAACAACATCGCAGTAGCAGACAATGTTCAAGGTAGGACCGTCTTGACGTTTACCGTCTTTAAGTTGCCAGTATAATCTGTCAGAGCAGCTTGTTTTCTCCCAAAACTTTCTGATGTCAGAATTGGGGTGGGGCTATGTGCCGAAAATGACCCCAAAGATCTGATATTAACATCACTTCCCACTCTAATCGGCCAGGAATGCAGAGGTAAGAAAGTAATCTGGGTTTGAATTTCTGTCTAAAGCTCTCTTTTCAGTTGTTGCACAACAACGTGAAGCACTTTTCATGATATGTGCACATCTTTATGATAAGGACAAAAAGTTTTAAGCCTATCTATGACCTAACCCTTTCGCCTCACCTTCGACTGTGGCCAATTTTGCCTTCTGATGTGGTCGAACAAAATATCTCTACAAAGAAAAACCTACAGCTAACTAATAATCTATCACAGTAATAAGTAAAACAGTAGAAATAGCTTAATATAAATTCTCAAATGTTTAACATCAGCATTGAATGTGTTCAATCAATAAAACAACGCCAATAAAGGTCTGATTTGCATCCAACAGGATCGATACCTGAAGAAAGCATTCATGCCAAAATGGAAAACATTTGTACAAACATGTTGAAGCTTACAAGAAAATTGCAAAAGAAGTGGAAATAAAAGGACTGACAGACGACTGACAGCTCTCTGCTGTGCCACATTCCTCCTGTGTTGAGTCACGGCGTGCTGTGGATCAGACACCACTTTCTCAGCAGACTCTCAGTGACTGGGTAATCTGGAGTGTCACACACCCTCTCCGATCCCGGGCCAAGCTATCCAAACAGCGCCGGCGAGCAGGGGGAGGAAATTGAATTTCCCCCCCTCAAAGACAGGCCTCCAAATCCCCATCAACAGGAGCTTAGAGAGCCTGCAGTCCATCAAGTTTCATCTGCCACGGTGGTCCGGCCAATCAGGTTCTCCTCTTCACACACAAAGCGTCAGCATGCAGGAGAACGCACAAAAACATGTCAGGATGCATGCAGGAACGCCGATGTTCACACATGCACTCAAGCACTCACACGCACAAACAGATAAATATGCACGCAATCAAAGAAATGCAAACATACACTCAAAAAACACACACACACACACACACTCACATACATTCACACCCCCCTCGCAGCGACCGCCTTAGCATCAACAATCAACAATCTGAGGCATTGTGGAGCCTGTGATCCTGTGACCTTTAACCTCTGGAGTTAACCTCAGAGCGGCCAGTGCTGAGAGGTGAACCAGGCGGCTCATTGAAAGGAGGTGAAGTTCCCATGAGAACAAGAACGGGGGAAGCTCAGAGATCCAAGACCCTGATGTTGGCGACAAAGGGTTTGAGACAAACTTTGGCTCTCTGACATGCTGGCGGGGCTTGTTTAGTGTGTAGATGTTCAGAATGCAAAAGTCGTCATCGTTAAATACTCTCTAAATGCGGCTGGATGGTTCTTCCACAAGGAGTATGGTTCTAATTGTTAAAGCCACAGCCGAAGAATCACCACATACATTCTTATTGTTGTATCTAGTCAATCTTCAAACCATCTTGAGGCAAAAGTAGTAGATACTGATGTAACCTGAGATAAGAGATTCAACCGAAACTCCTACTGCCAGATTTAACTCCTCCTTCATTACTGTGTTGACAGTCTAACACACAACAGCTGCTCCCACCAGCACCAGCAGCGGCTCTCCAGAGCACTATCCCAGCTGCAACACCTCTCCCTGGGCATCCAGGTCAGCTGCCCCAGGCCCTCCCAAAGGGCCAAGGGTCTTGCATTTGGGAGACCATGATACCCTTCAAGAAACAGAAATAGGTCATGAGCAGTTGGTATCAGCAGATCTTGCAAAATGCTGACAAAGTAACTTGTCTCAAGATCGGTATGTAGTATTTTGCATATGACATCAATGCTTTAGAAAAAGGCTTTGCAAAATTAGATATTAGTAGTTAGCATTGTTGGAGAAAATGCTGCTACAGCACCCACGCCTTTAACTGAAGCTTATCAGTGATATTGGAGACATGAGGCCCAAGTTAAAAAAATGCCACAAAATCACTGCAAACCCAGTTGAAGTTGTAGTGTTGGTGAGAAGACCACTCCCACCTTTTTGTCAGGTCATTCAGACAATTTCAAGATGCTGAATTGGAAGGTTGAAAAGTCTAGTGATGATGCTTTAATAATGATTATGAGCTGACAATGAGCTATATTAGAATTTTTAAAAAAAAAAAAAAAAAATACTCCACAGAGGATCAAGCATGACTCTAAGTGTGATACTTGGAGTAGTTTCTAAAAATACAACAGCACTGAGAAATTAAAAGGCAAATAATTAACCAACCTTAAAGCCACTGTTCATGTGTTTGCTGTTGTTTGGTGCGATTAAGCTTTGACTTGATTTACGCATTAGTGTAATCAGTTAAATGCTGAGTAATCTACAGCTGGAAGCAATGAAAACTGCAGTGTTAGTGCTGTCATGATGAACAACTTCATAAAAAATGCCACCTGTGATTCACTGCATATAGAGAACTCCCTGACTGCTCACATAAATCAGTAAAAATGAGTTTATGTTGCACTGATGCGTAAAGTGCTTGTACATACAGCTGTATGTTCACATGCTGTACTGACAGCGATTAAACAAAACTAATGGACTGGGCATATTTCTTTCATTAATTCGAATTTATTAAACTGTTGTCCCTAAATGAAAAGAAATGCACCCCCTTTTATGATTCTCTTGTTCTTTGTTTGCCAACTTTTGTCACTAGTCTTTTTATCTGTTTAGGAATGTCTTTAAAATGACAGACAACAGTTAACTGAAGACTTGCGTGAGGAGACATCAATGAGCACAGCTGACACTGGGTCAGTCAGTGCAGTTATTTTCTGTTCATCTGAGAGATCTCAAAATTTTTGGAGCAGCAGTGTTGCTTGCACATACTGAAACTGACTTAAAAAGGCCAGTTCATCCTCCCTTCATCTGTATGGCCACTTCAACACCTCACACAAGACCCCGCCTTTTTGATCGTGTGTGATACAATCACATAACACGCAGACGGATGTAGACACACTCTCTAACAGCGGCTGATATCCTGTGAGGCGGCGCTCCAGCAACCTCTAAACAATGTATCCTTTAGATAAGGATCAGATCACTGTGTGCGTGTGTGTGTTTGTGTCCATGCAATGCTGGCTATAATCGCCAGTATTCATGCTGCACCGGGCTCCCAGCGTTTCTACAGCTGTCGCCTCTTGTACTCACTGACCTCCACCAACAGGTCCTGAGGCCATCAGTCCTTATGGCAGCCACTCAGACCCTTCACTGTATGAGCAGAGCTGCAGAGCTGGAGAGCTCGGGGCGAGGACAGGCTCTCCAGTTAACTGGGAAGACACTCGTGCTGCAAGCAAACATTTCAGAGTCCTGACCCGAGATGCAAAGAAAAACACAGGCACAAGTAGTTCTTTTGACTTAGAGCTAAATTTAACTTCTAAATGCTTTGTCAGCTCAACTTTCAATATGTAAGTTGATAAAAATATCTAAAAAAGGACTTTATCTTTGTTATATGTTTTGCTTTTTGTTTTTGAGTTACGTACTTAACGTACACTTTCCCAAATGTTTCCAACAATGTTCAAACTAGAGAAATCAGTTATTTCACTCAAGCTAATGGTGCGTTTCATTTTGTTGCCTGTGGCTGACTTCCTGGGTGACACCAGTCAGTGAGTAAAGAAAGAAGTCAACAACTGCGACTAAACGCAGCACAAATAAAACTTTAATGCATTACTTTGTCCGTGAATGACACAGATTTTCATCTGCAATGGTGGACGTTTAAAAACAAAAGAAATAAATCCCACGAACATTTGCTACTTTATGACGTCATCAAGCTACATCTTTTGTTTTCATTGTTTTCATTGAGATACTTATAGCAGAAGAAATTATATATACACGGGTTTAAGCGGTTTTATGTTCAACAGAACATTAACAGACAAAAACTTTGACACAATTTTTAGATTATGTTTATATTTAGGTTGATGTTTACATTTATGTTTATGTTTATGTTTATGTTTATATTTAGTTGATCAAACAAAACATGATACTTAAAGGTGGAACTTTGGGCTCTGGGAGCCTGTAACAGAAACGTTTAATTAGAATCAATGATTAACCAATGTATAAAGTTGTTGTTCACATTTTACATTCAATTGTAATTCAAAAATGTAGCTGATTATATGAAATGTGATGTTAACTTTTATTAATTTCCATTATTTGATACTTTGATCATTACTGTACAACTGCAACACACAAGAGAAGTTTTAGGTTAGAATTGTACAAGTTTTTTCTTCTCTCTTAAAAATCTCAAAGACTAAAACGTCAATTTGTATTTACAAAATATAGTAAGTACCATGACAAGCACTCACTTGTTGTACTTTCACAGACAAAATTGACCAACTTCCTCTCTAAACACTCACAAGATTTCATTCGTTCCATAATGGCTGTCGGGCAGTCCTCAGTCTTCACGGGCCTCAGAGAGATAGACCTTCTCTCTGTGGACCCTCATCCAGTCACATGAGCCTCATGAGTGTGCACAACCCCCCGGAACAAGGCACACACAGACACAGTGTGATATCCATCACCACTGGCATTCATATTTCCCAGCTTCGAGTCTGCAATGAGTGCAAATGTTCACTATTGGAATCATGTGCAGACAGATAAGTGCCGAAGTCAGAAGGCACAATGGGAAATGATGGCGACTCTTGTCCAGTCCCCCTTCAGTTCCTGTAGAGGTCAACTTAAGCAGAGGGAAAACCGTCTCAGGAAAGGGTCGTCAACATCAGCACAGATGCTCTTCTGTTCTCCCTCCCTTCGCTGCCCCTCTAGGTCTCTCTCCCATGTACACATGCAGACAAGCTGCTGTGTCAATCCGTGATGGATGTCTACTTCACAAATGTGAGGATATGAAGTCTGGGGATTCCCATTTCCCAGAGGCCTTTGGGTGACTTTGGCGGGAGACCGGACCCCTGTTACGTAAACAAATCGGACCGCACTTCCTGCTTTGTCAGAGAGGGAAGAGAGATGCTTTACCTCATTTCTGAGACAAAACACAGATCATCATGGAGGAGGACACGGGAAGAGCAGGGGCCGGAGGAGCGGGGGTGGCAGAGGAAGAGCCCTTTCCCTCTCAGCTGCGCCTCCACTTCCTGTGTGGGGAGGAAGTCCCTTGTTGGGTGTATAGTGATCTCATCCTCGGTCGCGAGGACCTTACGTCCTGGCGAGCAGCGGCGCTTTGAACCGGCAACCATTGGCAAACAGAGGAGTGAGGCACACACACACACACACGCCTGTCCTGATTACCGCAGTGGAAAACATACACACACCCACACACACACACAGCCGGCCCGACAGGAAGCACTGCTGCTTGGAACAAACAAGCACTTCCTGTGTGTACTGAGGCCTGTTCTCAGAGAGGGGCCAATCAAAATCCAATGTCCTGTCCACAGCATCATTATCACCATCATTCAAGGGACATTACTGCTCATTTGCTAATAGTCACAAGGCCTTATTTGTGCTTACAGCCCACCCGTCCCAAACACGCAAACACCCAAAGCAACCTCCTCACTGATGACCCAAGTTTGGACGTGTTTCTCTGTGCGGAAGTCCGCTTTTCCTTTTAAAGTTCGCCACTAATTGAAATACATTAGGCTTAAATTGCCTCTTTTTTCCTTTCACCCATCATGTTGACAGACGACCCAATATTTAACTTTGCCTCGCTAATTTGTTGTAGAAATACCAAGGCAGCGAGGCAATGTGGCTCAAGGGGCTGTTGGTCTGTTGGTTTACAGTACCATTACATTGAGAGATGGCAGGAACAGAACAGCCATTATGTTCCCAGTTCATAGTGCGGTCACCACTGGACTCCATAGAATCACATACAGGAGCCAGACATCTACAGGTTTTTTCTGCTTTAACTGCAGTGGTTTAAGTCTCTGCTACATACAGAACTGACAATGACTGCCCCAAGAACGACACTACATGACGATATGTACTTATGCACACAGTACAAGGTTACTTTTATTTAACGTTTGATGTTTTTAAAAGGAAGCCATTCAAAAAAAATGGCAACGGTGACCCAACGACACTGACAAAAACACATATCCTGTGCTGCTTCACAATAAAAGCCATCCCATGTTGTTCGTGTTCAGTGCTTTGAATATGAGGCATCAGCAGCAGTCAGAAATGTTGGGTTTGCATTAGCAGTAGCTACCAAGGCAAGAAAGTGAACGTGAAATCTAGAGGCTGTTATCAGGAGATAAATTTGCAGTGGGTGACATGTATGTATATTATTCCTGTGAATTCCTTTTGTTCGAAATCCAAGTCCATCATACTTACTCTCTATAATCTGTTTTTATTTCTCACCGTCCAGTACAGCTGTTCAGAACAATTATGATACTTTTAATCTTAAACTTTAAAGAACCAAACAAGTGCACTAGATTGTTCCTGTTGTGCAAGAACAAACTTTTTCACTATAATGTGTGTGAAGCAGGTGCAAGAAATAAACTTTTGTGAGTATACTGTATATTCAAGGTAATATCGCTTGATCATCATCAACACCTGAGCTATGCACCTTTTTGTGACGACTGGTATAGGCACATCTGCAAATTGCTCACTCCTGAGCAGAAGCAATGCCATGTTGGAGTTTGCAAAGATCTGCATCAACAAGCCCGAATGACCCAAACTTCATGTCAAGGATCATCACCGCTGATGAGAGTTGCGTCTCCAGCTACAACCCAGAAAGCAAACACTGTCATCGCATCGGAAGAGTTTGTAGATTTCAACACTCATTAAGGAGAGTGATGTCAGAAGCACAACCAGGAGCATGCTGGTGCCTTTTTCCTAAATCTGCAGGGTTGCGCACCGTAAATTTGTCTGAATTATGGCGGGAAAATCTAATATTATGAGACTTTGTAGCACGCCCTCTTTTTGTCCCATTGATGCTGTCATCTCTAAAATTTCTGCCCTTTTCACCCTCCCCCATACTGTGCGATTTCATTGCTGCTTTGGGATACTGCATGCGGAAACTAATGCACATAATAAAGAATTAATCATTTAATCCCAGTAAAGCCCATTCTATTCAGTAGCATTGACAGCATTACGCACCGTGTCCATTAAGCAAATCCCACGACAAACTCTCACACGGCCACGCTCTTTCCAAACCACTGAGTCACTTTTCAAACAAATGATACCTGCGATAACACTTCACCGTTTGCCTCCCAACCTCCTCTTTTTCTTTTCTGTCTGTCATTCTGCCTTTTCTTTTCTCTTTGTGTGTGTATGTTTGGACCAGGAAGCAGCCTTCTTATCTGAGCACACAAGCCCGGTGGACAGCGGGGCAGTCTGTGGAAGCTCAACTCTGGGTAAACTTTGCCTTAACTTTGAAGCTGGCCGTGTGAGTGTGAGTGCTTGTCCTCGGGGCTGCCCGGAGCACTCAGCACCGGTGGCTCTCCAAAGAGGGGGTCAATGGGACAGGTAAACAGGAAGTGCCAGCGCGGTGATTGACAGCCTGTTTGGACACAAGGAGATGGATGCTTGGAGAACGCTGACTCACTGACTAATCACCGCTCACTGATTGAATTTAGAACATGCTGCAGGGTATGAAAGTGCTCTTTTGTTTCTTTAACACACTTATAATAATAATATACCTCCCATTTTTACTTTTCTGTGTTTTATGTTGAAACATTCCCTCTTTTCAATGCATTTATTGTCTGACTATTTTACGTCTTGTGTGTTGAAGCTGTGTTTTTTTAATCCAGTGCATGGCTCTTTATGGGAAAACTGGCAACTGCAGAAATCAGATCTCTGTTGCCACACCCTTTCTTAAACTGGCAACCAAATTGCATTTTATATTTGCCTCCCAGTTAAAAAAAAAAAAAAAAAAGCCTGTGTGCAAATCAATATTTCATCCAGCTGAAGCAGTTACTGATACTCAAAGGAGGGCTGTTTTTACATTGTCTGGAGTTTGTTTCCCAGGGGGAGCTATTTGTTTGTGACACACAGCACTAGTTCATTTTCTGACCCGGCAGAGGAGGAAGTTGCTGTTTTTCCCACAATTCTAAGTCAAATATTCTAAATAAGGTCACAATTCTGAACTTGTGGCCCGTAGCTTTCTCCCTAGCCAAGATCCACTCTGCTACTGTCTTATTCATTCAACTTTCATGCAGTGTGTTACAGTATTCATCTCCTGTACTCCAACTTTTATCGTTCCCATGCAGCGATGCTGAAGTCTGGGTGGTAGACTGAGGTCTGGGGCTGCAGCTTGCTCTAGCTAATCACGTTGATTATTGCGATTACAGACCATTTCCCCCCTCGAGTGTCATGCTGCAACTTACTGACCTGGATCTGACAGAAAGTCCCGGTTGCCACAAGCGATCTGTCTTCCTGTTCTCTTCCATCCAAGACCTCACATCCCACCCACCCCTTATCCCAGAAAGCCCTCTCGCTCCCTCCTCTCTTCCACTCAAACACAATCGGCCCCTGAAGTAACTTAGGGACTGTTTCCTCATCGTATTTCCAAGCAAGTCGTGGCCAAAAGTTTACTAGGGACTCTCTCTCTCTCTCTCACACGCGCACACACACACACACACACACGTTTTCAGTCTACATTTAGCCAGCTTCCTCTTTTTCATTAAAAGCTGGCAGTGGGATAAAGTTTTCCCTGCTACTGTGTGGCCAGCAGGCATGCAGATGTTTTTTCCCTGCTCCTTGCTCATATGTTTATCAGATCCCTGTGCTGTTTCATAATCTACATTATAGGCCGTGAGCAGATAACAAAGCCTTTGATTTGGGCCTGATTTCCCCTAAACCCCATGTTAAATTTAGCACGGTGATTGCTAAGTGTGATTAAGGGCCTCTGTGGTCTTATGTAAATCATATGGGACCCACACACACACCGAGGCCCCGCTCAGACAATTTGATCATGCACGGTCAGGGCCAAACGTGATGTCCAAGGACTTAATTCATTCTACGTTACCTTAGCTCACCTTTCACTCAGGGCCGCTCGTGCTGTTTGTCCAGAATGCTTCTTATCAGTGCTTGTTTCCATGTGTCAGGGACGCTTTTCCTGCCTGGCAACACTTTTAAAGCTTAACTCCCCTGTGTGGCATATTATCGACGATTTGACCTCATATGTTTGCAACTGAGCCACAGAATATTTTAGTGTTTCTGAGGCACAGCCCTATCAGGCTTCTTTGTTAATGGCACTCAGATAAGAACTCACTCCTAACATCCTAATGAGGTGAATTTTATGGTGCATTCTGTCAAAACAGCAAATAAAGGGAGAGGAATGAGTGTTATTAACCCTGAAATACACAGTGTTTTTTTACCCTACACCTTAACTGACTAGAGCTATTATAATGAGAATGAGCCACTTCTTTCAGTCAGATGCCCTGCAAACTTTTCAGAAAGTATTAACAGTAATTTATGAGATTTTTAAACCAAGAGGAGACTATTTATTTTCCTTCTCTTCAGACAAACCTATCTACAGAAAAACTACCTGCCCAGCTTGGGATGCTTATGCTGCTTGGGCTCAGCATTTTTAAGCCTAAAGATCAAGACATTTCTCAGGAGTACGTGGTGAAATCTTCTAAAACAGAAGTGAATATTGATGATTGTGCATTAGTTGAGTGGCCAGAAACACAACTAAAAATGTATGCTAATGTTAATATGTATGTGCTAATTAGGGTTGGGGGCTGAAAACCCCAGTTGAGAATCAGCTCTTAATTCTTCAGTCCATCAGACTCATTTGCCTCCAACATTATCAAGTCCTCTTATCGATGCCGCCATGTTTTTCTGGTAGTTCCGTGTTCAAAATCTAATGCATCATAACATCAACGCTCTGCGTCTATGCTGTTAAAAAATAACTATTCTTATCAACGAGGAAGAAAAGGTCAAAGGCATGGCTTCGTTTCATGAAGAATGATGACAACAGTGTTACTTGTAATATGTGTAAATAGTAACAGTAGCAATATGCTAAAACATCTTTTGATTCCACACAGTGTAAAATTTCAGGAATGAAACGTGTTTGGCACGCAGCTCTCCAGTTGAAATTTTCCTGTTCAGACAATTCAGTTAATAAAACTGTGTTAACATTTGTAGACCTACTATATTTGTTATCACACAGAAAATTATTCAGGAATCGCTAAAGAATCGATCCAATAAGCAGAACTGCTATTGCCGTCGAGGTTGAACAAATCTTATCAATGCCCACTTCCAGGGATGTTTTCAGCTTGTTCTACTGCCTTTAGGTACAAAAAAAATCGATTAATGCTGCTTTAACGGTACATACAAATAAATTTTTGACTTCTCACAACTAGCAGAGATCGCCCCTATCTTTTTTATTTTAGTAAATCTCACACTGCATTTTCTAAACCCCATTTACTGATATTCATGTTGAAACAGGGTATAGAAACATGATAGGACATGTGAAAGTTGCTAGCTATTGGTAAGTTTTTAAAGAGAACAACTGTGTTTATTTGGTCAAAAATAGCTGAGCGAGAGAGAGAGGAGCCGAGAGCTGTTGAGATGAAAGTTATTACGCCTGGAAAAATAGCTCCTTAAAAGTGCTGCCTTCTTAGCTCGTATAGTAGCATGAAGAAGAATTTTGACACAGACGTTCTTTTTAACTAACATCACATATTTTCATGTACTTTCTGTCACGTTTATTGAATATGGACAAAATGCAAGCAAACACGATCTCTCAGAGCTAAAGCTGTTTTGGAAAAAAATGTGGGGGGTTTATGTAAATTATGTGTCCCATGTTGACGAAGGACAATGACATGTAGTAACAGTGTGGTCCTTTAAGGTCAGTAAAAGATTGTGGTTATGGCAAGTATTGTCACGGTGGTTATGGTTAGATTTTTGTTGCTTTGGGTAAATTTGATAGCACCGTTCACTGTTCAGAAATGGTAAAAATAAAAAAATATATGTATGTTATGACACTTGCGCAAGAAGGTGTGCTCCATCTCTGCCACGTGACTTGGTGGACTTGGAGGTCTGTCTGTTCTGTCACTGTTTGGAGGTTTTTGTTTACAGAGTGAGCCTAAATAAAGGGAGCTTGAGCAAATTTTCATTCTCAAAGACTGATTAAGATCAAATGCAATCATAGAGGATTCAGTATGCCAAAATTATTTGTCCAAGGACGTTTAAAAGTAAAGATATTTATAAATGTCCTGGATGGCCCCTTTTAAAAGCACAGGCGAAAGCCTGTCCTCAGTCAAAGGGGTGAGACGGGATGAATCGTAAAAACTGTTGGCTGTCAACCATCCCCATTGCCAACATATGAAAGTCCGGAAAGCACTCGGTCAAAAGCATTAAGTCAGCATTTTGAAAACCTCCATTATCCTTGCCAACTGTTGCTTCGTCACAACTGTCCCACTGTGACTTTGACCTGAAGGTAACTGCCGCTCTGCACAGCTAATTCTGTCTTAGTCCAGGTACAATCTGCAGTGGCAAACAGATGCCACCGCTCATTTCCTGTGGAACCGGAGACGAATTATAAATGCTCTCCCTCATGAGCAGAGGAATAAATCAAAGCGTTTTAATCAAGTGCCACATGCTCGCGCTGAGAGAGGGGGCACATTTTTGTTGTGAGGAGGAAAAGGAAGAGGGCAGCAGTCACTGAGAGAAGAAACCCCCGGAGGAAACGTTAGCGTGACCTCACACCAGAGGAATGTAAGATGCGGCTTAATTGATTAGAGGACCACATGATGGAGGTCTCGAGAGGAGGGGGTAAGTGAGGCCTGCCGAGCGAGATTTTTTTGGAGGAGCGAGGCGGGTGTTGACCTTGTCGAGGGGCACAAAGGTCACAGGCCTGTAGGCTACTGGTGCCTGTCAGGAATTCATCTACAAAGACCCTCCATTCTAATAGATTCACATCAATTGACAGCTAAGTATGATCAATGAGGACAAGACAAGGTTTGTGCGCGGCTGTGGTCAGATAGTCCCCCTTTCCTCATCATCTCCTACCCTCCTCCACCTCTCTGTCTTTTTTGTCACTATTTCTTCCATATTTTTGTTTTTCTGTGCACGTGTCACGCCGCAAGGTGGGTAAGGTTGAGACAGCAGCAGGTGACACGTCTGTGACTATCACACACACACACAGCCTGAACAGATGGAGCAGCATGATGTGTCTGGCAGATTACTTTGCTGGTGGTCAGACTGAACCCAATACCCACTGCCTCCCTCACTTCAGCACCACCAGCCGTCCTTTGCTGCACTTAACGCGCACACACATACCAGAACACTCAGGCGACAGTGAGACTGTGAGCTACATACAAAGCATCTTCAACTTGTGTTCCCCGCATAAGTTATTTATACCTCGGCTTTCAGTCTGACCTCCAAAAACATCAAAACGCATCCTCAATAGAAAAGCGTCTAAATATAAAGTGCTTTGCATAAGTTGTCACACATGAGATCTGTTTTAATCTGGGTGTTTGACGCCGCTGGGACGTGACATTTCTTGCTTTGAACAATACTTTCCCGCTGTGGTACTTCGTGTGGCAGGCTGTCCGATTTCTTAGAAATTTCTTGACAAACAGCTCTAGGGAGAACTATGTGAGAGGGAGGAGAGGAGAAAGAGAAGGAGGCTGCCACATGCCTGTCAATACTCCAGTCCAAGCCAATTCTCCAAAGACGGTCAGGGGGACGAGGGAGCATCACTATGACAACCCCCAGACCCCCGAAATCAGGACTTCAAAGGTGGGGAGGCGTCCCATTGAGGGAGTGGGAGACCACCTCCTGCAGTCATTTACATCTCATTAGGACATAACTGCCTTTTAACAGCAAGGCATTTACACACACACACACACACACACACTCATGCTACATAATGTGTACATACAAGAATTGTTGCCTCTTCTAAACTAGACATTCACATCCAGTTTCATTACATACATTTTACATTACTCATTAAAAGGTAATCATGCAAGTCTGATCAGCCGTTTTTTTGGTCCAATTTATTGAACGCCTCTGCGTGCTTTTTCGTGTCTCTATCATCTCTGGTCCATTTACTTTCCTAAAGCTGCATGAAGAACAAGTAACAAATATTCACGACATACACATCAAAACAGCTGACACATGTGGCTTCAATAGTAGCCAACAGGTGCGACATGCATCATTAACGCACTTATTGTTTCCGTTACATTAGGTCGGCAAAGATTTATCCATGGTTGGACTATGCGAATTGGGTGCGTGCAAACGCACACACACATACTTGCAGACGCCTCGAGGATTGTGTGTGGTGTTTGTGAGATGTGTCATTTTGTGTTGCTTCACTGCAGAATTTAATCAGTGCTACAAATGTGATATATGTACTCTGTGCATATTAGCTTGCTGTTAGGCTAGATTTGTACACTGCAGTGTGGGGTCTGTAAAACAATATTCAGACTGCAAAATTTTGCTGCGAGCAATGTTGTGTCTTTGTCTTTGTTTTGTGTGTGTGTGTGTGTGTGTGTGTGTGTTTTATTGAAGCTTGAATGTTAATGCAGCACTGTGCCTGAGAAAAATTTCCCCAAGGGGACAATAAAGTATACTGTATTGTATTGTAAAACTAGATTAACAGTATACTTTATGAGAACTTATATTAGCATAATGAAACATATACTCATACTGTTAGTATGTTTGTATATTTTCATTTATTTATTTATTTTTCCATCTGAAAATCTGATTGATTGCAGATTTGTTAATTTTAATTGTAGGAACTGACAAGGAATCTCTCCTGACCTCTTCAATCTTATAGCTGTTTTGATACTTCATGGTTTCTGCCATCTGTATTGAGTTCAATCCATATCTAACCGTGAACACAGTATTACATACCTGCTTTGACCTTAATAACATAGTCTGGCTCTTATTTTTCACTTTATACAAAATGTACAGGTTTTGTTAATTCTGTAAACCACAGGCATATGATAACTGCATTCACTTGTACTGAACTTTTTTTTTGTTGTTGTTCGTTTCATACGGTTACATTCTTTCTTGCTATCAATGTTTTATTTCCTTCCTGTTTAGGACCCCCTTGAAAATAAGATGCTTCATCTCAAGAGGTTATCCTTCAAATAAAAATTTTTACAATTTGTTAATTGTTCTTTTTGCATATTTATTTTTCTTTATGTGTCTGTTTTTACTTTGATGAAACATTTTGTAGAATCGGCACTGTGAGTCTTCTATACATTCTCTAAATACCGAGCTATTGCTACTGTCTAAGCTACTACTGCTACTACATAACTACTTTTATACTAACACTACACCTGCAACAACTACTAACAACAACATGAGTTCCACTGCGGTCACTGCTGCTGTTCAAGCTGAACCTCCTCACATGCCTTTACACACCCTAGACACACACACATTTACGCACTCACAAGGACACACAAAGAAATTTGGGTCACGTATGCAGTGTCAACAGACGCGACACATCGTCACAGCTAAAATTATGAGCGGAACCTGCAGCTCTGAATACGACAGGAGGGTCCAGCACAGCAGGAAAGAATCACTCATCACACAGACAAATGGTCCTTTTGCCCACTGATAACTCCATGCTGTCAGGACAGCCATTTTTCCGAACCACTGACTTCCTGTTTAGACCAGGGTTCAGCAAATCACCAATGATATTATTAAAACAGTGCCAACAACACCACTTCCTGTCAACACAAACATTCAACTCAAATTTATAGCCTTGGTTTCCGTCTTCCCACCTCACAGGCGAGTAATTATTGTTGTTGGCTTGAATGAGTTTCTCCTCTCTTCTCTTTTTTGACCCCTTCCTAATTCTCGTAACTCATGCTAATCTGACTGCAGCCGACTGACAGGACGGAGCATGTTTGCAGGAAGTGAAATGTTCCATTTTCTTTCTCCTCCAAACTGCACATTGATGATGTCAGGGGAGATATATCGACCAGCAGACTGGGAACCCAACCCGCCAGCAGGAATGCATTTAGACACACACATACATGCACACCCATTAACAAACGCATTGAAGGCCTCTACTGCCGGAGGTGTTGAAATGCTTGTAAGTCTTGAAATGCCAGTTGAGACGCTGAGCTTCCCTTTCACACAGCGCGCAGCCAGAGACAAGAGAGCTGACAAATGGATGCGTTGAAACATATTAACCATCTCCCTTTGTGAACAGACAAACATTTAATCTGGCTAATGACCCCTGAGGATCAAAACAAATGCAGGGAGATAAAGACGGGGTAAGGGAGGGAGGAGGGAAATGCTAAAAAGAGCTCACTGACCTCCTGGAGGAGACTGCAGAGTTCACTAAGGCCACTGGCTTCTTTGGGTATGTAGGTTACAAGTATATGAACATATGTAGATTAAAGTCAGAGTAAGTGGATGTATCAAAACGCTGTACTTACACATATGGCCAGTGTTTAGGGAACACACAGTTCCTGAATGTGTTCTCGTGAGTCAATGTGTATATGTGGGGTGAACACAAATCCAAACAAAAGCTTTTTGATATCACAGTCTCCATCAGTGTTCATCACAACAAACAAGTCACTTGGCGTGACACTATCTCAATAGATTTCTTCCCCTCAAACCCACATCGACGCTCTTTGCACAGATAATGTTATGATTACACAAAACGCATTACGTGTTATCTGTCCTTATATCAAAACCAAGCAACAGCTGCACTTGCCAGTCAGGGGAGGTCAACCTTTTGTTACCTTTCAACATTCAAGACATTCACAATGTCAGTGTTGAAACACTGAGACACACAGAGTAAACCTGTTGTGGCTCTTGCAAAAACTTTGCAGTTATTCATTGAGAAAGAAAATTCTGTCAAGCATGGAACTTTTTATGTTTGTAAAACCATGACCAAAGTCTGAACCATACGCTTAACCAAAATAATTATCAAACTCACATTCATTTGGCGACTCAAGGGCACCAGAAACATGCTAAAAACACAACACTTAAACATTAATTTCAGGTAGATATGTCAAAGTTACAAAACAACACTTTCTGTCAATTGGAGTGGTGTCTCCGAAGACCTCAAGAACGCATCTGCAATTCCAATATTTACTCTGCTTTTGGATCTGTTTTTGGTCTCCACCAACTCTTGTGAGAAACATCTAAAAGTCTGATTAGCTGCTAAATTAGCAGCTAAATTGCTAAGTTAGCTTTGGTACCTATGTGTGTCTGCTGTTTGGTGCTGAGCAGGTAGTGTGCAATGGGTTTTTAGAACTTTTTAACTCAAAAAAGATTCATGCTGTGGTTGGAAATGACACCATGGAAGTGAGACAGTTACCAGAATGGTTGAGTTGCAGACTGTAAAACCAAAACAATGAGCTGAAAAGAAGCTACGAGGGCAACTCCAGATTTGATTGACATTATTTTTAGCCTACATTAAATCATGTTTTTAATGGATTATAACAGCCTTAAAGGACCAGTATGTAGGATTTATGGGGGTATCCATTTGTTTAATATTGCAGAAATTGAATATCATACTCATGAAGTACGTATTTATTAAAGCTGTGGTGGGCAATATTTGGAAATCATGCTAGCTGTAGCATGTGACTCACTGGGAAGCAACTCAGCGGCATCCTCCTCTCCATGTTTTTGCTCTGGTTCTCATTTTATTTCATTTGTGGACGCTCTCTCTTTTGAGTCCAGTTTGCTCCAAACACGAGATGAAGTGGCTGCTGGGAAAGTTGCAGCGAAGTAAACTGGCCCTTCTCAGTTTGACTCAAGCTGGCTGATGGTGTCACCTGGAGACACTATTGTCTGCAGTGGGGAGTTTTAGAGCGTAAGGCATGTCACTTGTTTCAACAGTCAGTAAGCTCCAACTGACATCACCTGTCACTAAGAAGCACAGCGTAGGGCAGCCAATAGGAAGACATGCTCTCAGAAACTACCAAGATTGGCCAAAAATACCCTGTGACGGTCTGGATACAGAGTCACAGAGAGGTGCACAGGTGTAGTGTTCTTTCAGACCACCTGAATAACAATATGCTGAAAGGTTATTATGGAATTTTAGCACAATGATACCGAAAATAAACTGCCTACCACAGCTTTAATGTACAAATACTTAGGACAGACGGACAGACGCACAGACAGACAAACATAATGTCTTTGCTTGTTAGAGCAGAGCTCATTTCGGAGTCTGTTGCTCTTCTGTCTGTGTGACCAACCCAAACATCAACATCAGTTAAACAAGGCTTCCTTCCCATGATTCACGACTTTCCAAACTCACTGAAGCCTCCATTTTTTCACAAAGAGCAACAATAAGCTAGTAAAACTGTCACGGCAAAATGGAATTTACGTGCAACACTTTAAACAGTCAAACCAAGTGTTTCTCCCATGGCGAGACAGGAGAGGAGTTGGAAAATGGGTGGAGTACGGGGCTGCAGGGGCACATTTCACTGTGGTACAATGCTTCACTGAATCTGGAACTTTCGCTTACATTGTGAAACCGATCAAACCAACTGGGTCAGGTTGCTGGCGCCCGTGCTGTTAATCCATCACTGATATTGATTTCCTGTTGATCGTCAGGCCTCCTAATGACATTCACCTTCAGGGCCAAGCTCATTGATTCATGGTCACTTGATCCATAACTGGTAACGCAATCCATACAACAACAGTGATGCACAATTACCTCCCATTTTATGCCCTAATGGAAACTGGTGAAGGCTGCAACTGATCAATTCAATGAATAAATAAACAGAAATCACCAACATGGGGTACAACAAAGTCAGAGGAAAATTTTAAGGATTTATCTTTGCTTTTGTTTTACCAAAAGGATGCCACAACATAGACATGCATATCGTGTTCCATCTCTGTGAAGGCTCCCACACATTGAGGATGCCTGCTTACCGTCTGCGTGAAATCTCTTAACGCATTCCTCACCTGCTCCACCGGCAGTTAACGGCATTTCTTCCTGTTAATGGGTCTGATACTTCCTTCATGGCAAGACTTCAAGGGCACAAGAAAATACCTGGTTCTCGCTGACATACTGTATGGCTACATGACGTTGTGCTTTACTGTAACATATTCCGTTACTGTCTATTTATATTTCCCAAGAGGAGCGTGCCTTTACATTCATTTTTTTAAGCAGTCTCTGAAAACGTGCGAATGTGACAAAGGAAGGATTAACCTGGGTGGAATGGATTATACCTGAGATCCTGGCGGTAATATGCAGAAGCATTACTCAAGTGGAAAAAGTGATGTTTATATGCTCAGTAATTCATCTGAGGTGCCGCTGTAATTGCACAGATAGACCTGTAGGCATAATTAGAAACAGTTTGGGAGGGCAAGATCTAACAAGACAACAGCCACTTCCTTCACACAGGCACACTTTTGGCACTCTCAAAAATCCAATATTAAAAGGCTGAAATACATCCTCATGTTTTATTCTTCCCCTGGGAATAAAATATCCCCCAAAATAGATATGGGAAAACTTTTTTTTTTTCCTTGAGCGTATTTATCATATTTGTTTAGATTCAAAATAACTTTATAATAGTCGAGGAAATGTTTTGGAAGGGGTTTTTCACTGAGGAATTGCTATTAGGATCTCAAACAAATTCCTCAGTGCTTTGTTGCAACTCGTTCCAGCTTTTCTCTTCACGGCTGAATCTCTTGCAAAATCTGGATGAAGTCATCTCTTGCAACAGCGTAACAAATTAAAGAGCTTCTCTACCTGAATCATCATTTGAGTGCTGTGTGCAGTCACATTCTGTGCACTGAAGTGTTGGACACAAAGAAGAAATTGTCCTCAACTTTTAGATGAGTGCCCTCGAGCAATTTGAACGTGACACAACATTCATGGATCCTGCCCGGAAACAGACAAAATTATACTCCAGGCCAATTAGAGAAAAATATTTCTGCTTCTCTCTTTGTTACATTTATCTAGTAATAACCGTCTTTCTTAGAGATGAAAAAAAATACATGTGGTTGCACATAAAGTCGGCCTGTCTTTTGCATATTCAAAAAAGTACAAAGGGCATTGTATGGAAACAACGGCAAGACCTCAAAGAAAAATGCTGATCCAAGATGTAAAACTGGGACTCAAGCTGGTGTTTGATTGGATCGCTGTTAAGTGGTTTTAGGGATAAAGTTAACGCCTGGTTTAGTTTGGGGTGAGGTGAAGGTGAAGGGGGTGGGGACAGGGGGGATGTGGGCTCCAGTCTCCGTGTTGGGCTGGAGGGGTTTTCACTGGAGCTGAAACGTAATGATGTGGATAATGGACAAACATGGCTTCTTGTTGGTTTGTTTGAGGAGAGGATGCCGCTGTGGAATTTGACTGGACGTGATTAAAGAGGAGACTTAATGCCTTACACAGGCCGAGTGAGGACACTGCTGAGCTTTGAGCTGCTGTCAGAGAACATGAGCTGGTTAACAAGCTCATGTTGTCCTGTGCTCCAAGTTCCCATATGGACCATATGAAGCCTCGGAAATCATACATGATGCTTTTCTGGCACTCTAATGTTTGACTCTGCTTGTTCTAAATAGATCAGAGTTATTTGTATATACTTCTAAACGCATGTTGCAATACCAGAATCACGAACAAACTGTTACCTAATAATATAACAAAATAAAGTGTTTTTGCAAGTGTTTTTAAAGTGTGTTTGCAATTTTCAATTACCAAAACAGAAATACCCAAGTGTCTCACTTCAAATTTTCCGCATAATCACTCAAAGTGTTAAATTGCTTCGGCATGTAATGAGAGCTGTGTAACTCATCTTCCTCTAACGTAGGCCAAAAACCTATCAATCACCACTCATATCTTTTGTAATGTCGTAAAAGTGGTTATGTTTGGGGTGCCTTGGTGGCTCAGTGGGCAGAGCAGGCACCCCATGTACAGAGGCTGTGTCCTCGCTGCAGTGGCCCTGGGTCCGATTCCACCCTGGGTCCCTTTGCTGCACGTCTCTCCCTCTTTCTTCCACTATTTCCTGCCCAGTCCTTCAGCTGTCCTATCAAAAAAGGCACAAAAAGCCCCAAAATATCTT
>JAPZDX010000010.1:15193329-15205192 GCA_029783625.1 Naso annulatus | reverse complement strand
AAGACCTGTGTGTTTTCCCATGCCTCTGTATTCAGGATTGGTAAAAATCCTGTTGCTGCTGTTCTTTTTGCCCTATCAGTGACGCTCTCTGTACTCTCTGTCCTGATTCGCAGGTCTGCCATGCACTTCTTAGCGACAGGTGACGTCGGTACAAGCTGATTAGCAGTTCGTGTCTTATGCTCTGACTTGCTTTTGTTGACAACAGCTTCTGTAAGTGACATTGTCAGTCGGCTCAAGCTCAAGCTGAGACGGACCAGTTTATTCAACTTTAACTTTCCCTGTAACAATCGTCTTGGTTCAAAATGGACGTAAGAGGGCGACAACAGACAAAATAAAACGCAAGCCGGCGCAAACAGCCACAGCAAAGTTTTTTTCCCCAACATGTCTCATGCTACAGCTAACGTTAGCTTGCTAGCTCATTAGCAGAAGTAACATACTGCAACTTTGAGTCAGTCTTACAGTCTTAGTTAGACTAGTCTAACTTGACATTTTATGATCAGTCTAAGGCTATGACTAGTCTTAAACTAAGATTATGCAACTGGCCCCTGATGTAAATAAATCTGAATTTTTCCTGTCTCTTGTGCTCTCGTCTTGGACTTTCTTCCTCTGGCATTTACAAGCCCATTTAACCTTGACTAATGTGCAGCAGAATGTAAAGAATGTAATGATGAGGACGGGGCAAACAGTCATATGAAGATTTTTAAACACTCTGTACAGTTAAGGAGGAATGACGTGGAACCAGTTGAAAGGACCTCTAACCCGGGGCAAAGCGGTGAAGCATGAATCTCTCAAAACATGCAAACGCCTTTCAGGTCTATTAACCTTTGAAATTAAGTGTTGGTGTTTGCTTACCCTCTGGTGGTTCAGTCATGGGGGGGCTTAGACAATACATGTGGTAGCCTCGATCACAGTCATCACAGAACAGCAGCTGGTCCTACAACATGAGCACATGATCAGTCAACTGATTTGACAAGAGGAGAAAAACCAGAAACACAGCGGGTCTCATTCGTGAAGCGTTAGAAAATATGTGAGTAAATTTGCACATAAAAAAATTAATGCCGCATGAAACTCTGATGTGATAGTAGGCACGTATTTATGTTCATGAGTGGCAATCAACTGCAAACTGACAGCACGCTCCTGCCAGTCAGCAATTAGCATACATCTCTGCCCATTAACAGCAAATGAGCACCCTATAAGGAGGTGATGAATAGGCTGCTATGATAGGGTGCATCCTGTCGACCTGCACGCGTGACCAAAACAAAGAGAGAAAAAGACAAACTTATCTGACAATGAGATCAAAGTTATTTAGGGTAAAGGGGAGTTGGGAAAAATATTTAATTTTCTTCTGTCATTAGTGGTGCCACAGGAGGAGGCTGCAGTCACGGTTGTCTGCTTGCATCATCTTTTTTAATTAACTTAACTTGAAGTTTAAATCTGATTATTGCCAGATAATTTGGGTGAATGGGCTTTTTTTTCTCATCTTTTGTCATTTTTAAATTACATGTTTCAAAGGCACCGGCGTATTGTGAACATAGCAGAGCACGATAAGAATTCAAAATGCAATTTCTGATAACAATATTTACCTTGTGTTTTCTTACTTACACAAGCACTACAAGCAGTCAGAAGCAGGTGTTGATTTTGTTTGTACCTATTAAAAGATCGGAGCTGCCAAAATATTGATGGGTGTCAAAATACACGGAAATTTCCATCTGAGACCCTGTGGTTTTTGTGTGTTGCTCTTACTCTGATGAAAGCTGTCATCAGTCAGGAATTCACCCTCAGGAGTGAACAGAAAAGGGTATGAGGTTGTAAGCAGGGCTGTGCCAAAAAGTTCTGACCTTTTAAGATTCATTTGTAAATTTGGCATTCAAATTAAAAATCACCAATTGAAAATGCAAATGAATATTCGCAGAGCGTTCGAGGACTGAGCAAAGCTGGTGGACTGCTGCTGAGGGAAGAGAAGCTCTGGCAGAGACACCTGAGCGCAGGCCGCAGCTTATGGAGGAATAAACACCTGTAGTCAAACCCAGATTCTCATCTGATCGGAGCTGTTTACCAGCGGGGTGGAAAGCTCAAAACTTTTTGGGAAGCTGGGAAAACTCTTGTGGATTTATCTTCGCTTAACCTTTTAAAAGCTGTGAGGTACCAAGCTGCGATGTAATTATACTCTCTTCTGTTGTTACTGCAGGAAAAATTGCCTTAACTAATGAACATACAGAGGGAAGGGTGAAAAAAGAGTGTAAGTGAACAAGAAGTAAAAAACTGAACGAAACAGAGTCTAGCGGGCGCTGAGTTCAATTAGAGGCTGAGCTGAAAGCAAAAACAAAATACCACACAAATCCCCAGTCCCCGCCTTTGTTTACATTAAGGGTTGGTATACAGCTCGTGTAGAGCATTTTGCATGTTTGAGGTGATCAAACAAAAATGATTTTGTAGGCCAAATTCATGTGAATTTAAACGGACAGGGGGAGGGGCAGGGATGAGCTTTTTAAGGGTGATGATGTCGTAAAAGCTCACGCGAAAACCTCAATCAAAGCTTCAACTGTAAAAAAAATACATTTTATAGGTACAGCCCTAATTTTATGTCACAAACTACAACATTTCAAATGTGTTAATGACAATGAATGTTAGCATGTGAGCCCTTTTTTTTTTTTTACTTGGTTTCACATGCCTCTTTAGCTGAAGCCTTTCATCACCATCAAATTTGGGGATAAAATTAGACACATGTTGGAAATATCTTTAAGTGGCTCACGTCATTCTCCGAGGTGCCGCAGACGTTACAGCATTTGCACTCGATGCACTGCCAGCGGTAAGTCTTCACTGCAGCCATCATCACTGGTGTGAACTGCAGGCATGTCGGATGGCCTGCAGGAAGGACATGAGAAAAATGTTGACAAAGATGATTAACACCTAATGCTTGATTAGTGACGTGATTAAGCTTGGTTGACTGTTTGCTAAATCCCTCCCAAAAATGATTTTTGCCAGTTATAGCTTAACAACCAGAAGTGGGCACTGACCTTCTCCATTAAAATACTTAAAATTTTATGAACAAATAAGTTAATGGAAACCCAGCTAATTTAAACCAATTAATGGAACTATTATTAGTTTTATTTGTTGGCTAGAGCTGAAAGTAGAGATATTTTGATACCATTTTTTCCTTCCCGTTACCAATTCCAATACCCAAACTTGGATTGGCCAATACCAAGTACTGATCCAGTACCAGCATGTAAAAAACAATTCCTTACACATCTCTTTTAACTTTCCAGTGTAAAATATTGCAGAATGCAGAAATTTTGCTAGCTGTCAGCTCTCTCTGTTCTTCTCTGTCGCTCTTAAAAATAGCTGCTGCCAGAGGCAGGACAGCCCAACTTCCTGAGTACTGCTTTAGGGCGACAAATAAAAACTGATTTCAGGTATGTAATGTCAGTCAGAGCTAACTGAGCTAATTGGGAAGTAGTTGGGTACCTTTTCTTACCAGAAATAAACAACATGGTATGGGATCTGATTGGTGTACAGACTGGTATACTCACCGATACCAGCATTTTCAGTGGTATCGGCAGCCTTTTCCAACACTGGTATTGGTACCAGAACAACTCCAATTTTCTGTTGCCAGAAACTACAAGCAGAGCATCTTTGCAGATCCCGTAGTGGTCATGATACATTTTATTTCACAGAACATACCAGTATGAAACTAATGTTTTTTAGCTCTTTACTTTTCCCTTGAGCCCGTGGCCACTCTCTATAAATAGAATTTGACCACATGCTTGAGACAGCTCGTTATTAATACATGAACCCTTAAAAAACGCCATAAAAACAGCAGAGTCTCCATATGTAAAAGTATCTTAGGAGAAAGGAGTTGAGGGCAGAAAGGAAAGACAAAGACAGAAAGAAAACAAGACAAATGAGCGAGGTAGCATCTGGGAATATCACTTTATTTCTGCTGTGAGGATGTGCACACACAGCATTTTGTGACCAATAATTAATCTCCCTAACATCCCTTTTTTTAATAGACTTCCATTAACGTGCTTGGGGCTTTTAAACGATGCCTAATTCATCGCATACATGAGAGCACACATTAGTGCTGAATAGTATTTACTGGCCATCCTTTAAACAGCTCCCTTTAAAATCTAATCTGCTAATGTATCCAAATCACACGGCTGTCCCGGGCCATATATCTTTAATTGTACGTCGGTCTGCTTTAACAAGAGTCATATGCGTTCTAAAGACTCCTCTACATCAAAAAGCTGCCGCCCAGCACCTAATATCCTCTGCCGTCACAATGCTGCCGTTTCACCACCCATGTTCATAAAACGCAGTCTCCCCCCTCTGACTCCCTCCTTTCACTTTGATTGGGCTAATTGTGTTTCCTGCTGAATGCAGTAAACTTAAGGGAAGCTAGGAAGTGCATATGCATGTACCCTGCAGCGATCATACAAACTCAAATTCACACTGTAGGCGGCTTTTCTAACAAGAGGCCATTAGAGACAATAGGCAGGCTCGTTCACTTTCTAAGGGTCCAATTTACATGGCAGTGGCAGGCAGTAAAGCCTCTTCAGCCTTATGGGCTATGGAGTCCTCTTCTGACACCTCTCCACTGGTCGTGTTGGAAATACCTCATTATCTCTCACGCTACATCCACACTACTATGTTTTCAATTAAAAACCGTGTTCTTCCCTGTCAAGACGACTGTTGTAGCATACAGATTAATCCCCATCTATTCTTACACACCTGAAAACATGACCGATCACATACACTTAGCACATGTGTACCAATGTACAGGAAGCAGAGGGTTAGTTGCCTAGCTGCAGAAAAGATGAATGAAGTCAGACCAGGGATTTCCTTTATGTCCTTGCTAAGAGTGTGGTGGAACTGTTCTTGAAATGAACTCAAGGTTGTCATGGTGGCAGAAAAAACGTAGCTGGGGAGCCACATGAAGAGAGACCAATGACACACTGTAACTGATCAAATCTAATCAGGACATGAAATTGGGTGTCTTAATTCTAAAACTGACCCTGAGGTTCGCTGAAGTCTCGTGACCAAAAATAACCTGGGTTAAAATTTTACCACTGTCAGAAATTTAGGATGACCATCTTACAATGTCACAGCTGCTGCAGACAATGTCTACTAATAATGCAGCATGACACTTGGCACTAAGTAGCACAACATTGGCGCTACACCCAAACAAACTAAGCTAATAGATACTTACCTCAGGCACTCTTTACAAAATTGGCATCTCAAGTTGGCATCGTTTCCTCTTGCCATGACTGTGACACATTCTCCTCCTCTTCCTCCCCCTCAGAGTTTATTCCACACACATTAATGCTGCTTTTGCAGGAGTTTGGTACTTGTGTAACCTCATTGTTATTATCT
This sequence comes from Naso annulatus, assembly GCA_029783625.1. Lineage (NCBI taxonomy): Eukaryota > Metazoa > Chordata > Actinopteri > Acanthuriformes > Acanthuridae > Naso > Naso annulatus. The sequence goes on along the minus strand of JAPZDX010000010.1, from coordinate 15,199,822 downwards.
ACCCATATAGTGGCATACAAGGATGAGGCATGCCGAGGGGGCACACGCTAAGGATGTCTCATTGGCCTGCGTCTTTGCCTACGATTTATCTCAGTCTCTAATTTGATGTTGTACCCAAGTTTTTCGTAGATCTATGTCGCATAGTATGGCTTGAAATTAATTTGTAAGACTGCTACAAACTCACAGTCTGTAGGAAGCATAACACAAATGAGAGAATGATCAAGACAAAAGCATGTTTTTTAAATACAGCAAGATAAATTGGAGTGCTTTGCATATCAGTAACGGATGGTTGAACTGCTACACAAGTGTAAAAGGGGTTTTTTCGAACGTGGCCATAAAACATCTGGTCCAGCCGGATCTGATAACTCATCGGTTTTCACCCGGGGAGCCATCACCAAAACCGCACCGCGGTCGCCTTTGTTATCACAGCCTGTCACTATTTTTTTCTTCATCCCTCTATTTCTCTTTGTCAATATGGGTGAGCTCCTGTTGACCCGAGGGTCTCTGCGGTCAGGTTGGGCCACACTGGACCACTTCAGAGCCCATCCCAAAACCACACCAAGCTTCCCGTGTAATCAATGGGTGTATTTCTCTTTCTCTGCTCTCTCTGTCTCTCTTTATCGAAACCTCATCCCTCTCTGTGTTGGTGACCTGGTCTGTGTGTGTTGCGGCCTTGGTAGAGGCAGACAGTGTGTTAGTGAATGGGAGGAAAGTCATATGTTAGCAGTTTGAACCTACAGCCCCAATTAGAAGCAGCTGTTGCTGTGCTATCGCACCGCAGCGGAGGAGAGGGGGGCTGAATTTATGGTCTGCGTCTCTGTGGCGACCCCTGTTTGATGTGCAGATAATTAGGAAGTGAATGGCTTCCTGTGGGTTGCTGCTGGAAGGGGCAGCTCCACGCAATAATAAAAAACAGAGAGAAAGGAGAGGAACAGCTGAGAAGTTGGATGCATATTAAAGTGGCTGCAGCGTCAGGTGGTGTGCCAACAGAAACTGGAGGTCGTCTGCTCTTTATGGGCAGTGCCGCCACGCACCCACTCCCTCGTATAAATGTGTATGTTTCACTTTGGGGTGCAGCTCCTGACACATGACTTGCATGCTGTCACACTTGACCCCTTGTTTTGTGCGTGTCTGAATTCGGTCGTATTCAAAAGGCTGCATCAGTCAACGCATGAGCTCCTTTTTCTTCACATACCATCCTTTGACTCACACTAGAACACGCCTGTGCAAGAAGCTATTTGCAAACTTGGCAAGAAGAGTTAACAGTCCAAGCAACAGAAGCAACAGAGCAGATCAAAGAATGAAACGTACGTACTTCCCTGTAGATTAAGGAAGAAATCCACTCACATCTGTCTTGACATGTAATTTCAAACGTCCTGAATAATCTTCTGTCATGTTCGTACCGTGGAAGTTTCGGTTGAGACTACCTTTTAAAGCTTTTCTCAAAAGCTCGGTCTTAACCTAAATACCAGTTGCTTGTTCCATAGCAACCCTTTGTTTTTGCCACTTGCTTCATCACCACCTTGCACGTCATTTCAACTTTGACCCCTTCAGGCAGAAGTCATGACCCTCACTCTTTGTCCTGCCGATTTCCCTGAAGAGGATCAGAATCCAGGAATCCAATCTGAAAAAAAAAAAGCCTCTTGAATAAAAGTAAATAGTAATTGATTCCTGAGATTCCTCACAGTCAAGTGTTAAGTCACTCAATAAAACTTTCTAACAGACTCTGCTGGTCACTGTATGAGCAACAATGAGGCCAGATTGTGATGCTCGGAGCCTTTTGTTTCTCCCCAGCTTTTCCGGTGAATGAAGCACAATAGGAAGGAATGCATTGGTTTCTGCTTGAGTGCTAAACCCAATCAGGATGATAACAATGAGTTTTAAAGGACTAAGGGAGTCTTTAACTATCCTCTGCAGCATCAGATTAGCGTGTTACCATCTATCACCCCCTGTGGCCGGCCATTCATGTGTAACGCGAGGCCAACGCTAAACAACAACACACGCAGGAACACAAAACCTTGCATATGCACATAAATGTATCCAGTTAGCTGATTACAAATTAGTGACTAAATCAGTTGGGTGTATAAGGACTTTGCTCTGTCACCGTATGCGTGGGAAAGTGTTGATATTGTTAAAGGATTGTAAGCTCCCCACACACATTATTTTAGGCTTTGCAGACATGGACAAAGCATTTGGCTTTAGCTAAGAATTTGTTTTATTTAGGGTGGGGGATGAAATCGAAGACTTGTTGGGTAATGTTTAAACTGTGCCTGGATTATCGTGTATCAAAGTATTGAAAAGTTTGCATCAAAACTTGTTTAGACTGTTTTTTTGTTGTTGTTGTTTTTTTGTTATTTAATCAAATATTTGATCAAACAGGTTTTTTTCTGATTTCATTTATTTGTCCTTAGGCAAAGCTGTTTAATATTATTTATTAGGAGAGGCATTTCTTTGCAAGAAAAATCACATTCTTGTTCAAACATAAGACTGGAATTGATGGTAAGTAACAGATAGTTATTGTGTAAATTCTCTTAATCAAGCTTCACCGATGCAAAGAATGCAGGAGTGTTAGTTTGTTGAGATCTGATCTAAACTAAGACAGGTGCATTTCTTTAATGTGCAATATCAGGTGCTACGGTGTAAAGTTTACTGTTGAGTTAGCCTTCCATTTACACTGTATATATTTTCCATTTTATTTCCATTATTTGCTTTTTGTAATATTGGTTATTTATGAATTTGTTATTTATTGTTCTTCACCTTACCTTTACTAATGCATCTTTCCATTTTTTACGATCTACTTTGCAGCTATTACACTTCAGATTTCCCTGTTGCTAGACGAATGAAGGATTATTTTATCTTTCTTTGTATCATCCAACACTGCTTCTCCAAGCAACAATAGTGTATAATATATAATAATATATCAGTAGTATTGAAACTTATAGATAGAGATAAGATAAGCAGGATGTTAGAACAAAATCAAATTCTGGGATTCTTCCTCTCAATTTCTCTTTAATTGTTGATTCAGATACTACAAGGTTGGACCAAAATATTGACTGTGAAAAAAGTAGAGTCATGCTTTATCCATATCAGCAATGTGAAAATAATCAATTAAATGTCCAACTTTACCTAATTAACTTGGTGAGTCTCTCATTAGACTCTTATGCATCCTGGTTATACATTATGATGTAAGGGTGCTAAGGATGCAGGAGGACTTGGGTTATGCAACGGGCACACATACACAAGCAACACATTTATCACAGTCAAAACAAAGTCTTCAACCAAGGACCCTCACAGGCTCTATTCACGGGAATTCAGAGAAAAGAGGAAATATTCTGATAAGACGCTGTTTTCTTACAGGCAGCTGGGAGAGGGTCCATCATATCTTGTTATGCTTAGCATTTCTTTTACTCGATGAGAACATGAGATGTGTCTGAGCGGGTATCTGTATTCCCATTACGACATGTGCCTCTGTGCCATGAGAAAAGTATGCCTGCCTGTTGCTCAAGGAAAAAAAAATCCAGTGCTTCCACGAAGACGCGGTGAGACACAGAGCTTCAATGAAAAGGTAGGGGCACATATGCATTGTGTCAAGGGCCCTGATTTACTGCATTGCCACTTCATGTAATTAAAAAAGAACATCAACAACAAACCTCATTTTTAACCTCCTTTTTTATTCCTCCTCCCCTTTCCTCATTCTGTTTTTCCATCTTTTTACATAGAAAAAAAAACCCACTAGCCCCTCCCCCCCGCGCTGCTTTCCTGCTTTTCTGTGCTGAGGGTCGCTGACAAAAGGAATTGTGCAAACGAGCCTTTAAAATCCCTAAATGGTTGTGGTCGGCGCACAATGGGCCAAAGAATGCGACGCTGGACAAAGGCCGGCACTTGCCCCACCACTCCGCCCTGCAGTGATGGATCCGAACGGACGCATGAACGTGGGCTGGATTTGGGGCTGCGGAGGCGCCACCTCGCCCCCCACTGGGCCGACTAAAAGGGACAGGCCTCAGGGATACACTGGAACCCCAGCCAAGGGCCTCAAAACAATCACGAGCTGCTAACTAGCCTCGCCATCCATAGGCCTTGATTGATATGGGAAACGCATGCTTGCCTCTCCATACAGCTCCCACCATCACTCTTTATCATCCTCAAAGCCTGAAATTATTCCCCTTTTCAAAGCCACACTACAGATTAGATGTGGGCAGCCATTAAATGCTGATTTTATGTAAGTAACAGGTTTATATTAGCCCTAAAATCATGTTTTATGAGTGTCCGATATGCCTTGCGGAGATGTAGGCTGTAACGAATGGTAGAGAAATATGAAAGAGCGCTGGTGAAATCAGAGAAAGAAGGTATGGACAAATTATAATAAGTGTTTTATTAATGGGGACTGCCCCCCTCTAGGCTAATACTACTAAGGAAAATGTTTATTTGCATGGTTAGAGGATATGGAAAATGTGCTCTGACAACCCTGATTGAAGCTGATGTACAGGATGATGCTTTGAGAAGCAATCAAACTTAACAGGCAAATTGAATACAGGCTGGTCACATTATGGAAGACACTGAACAGTCGCCTGAATATCCAGTTCCTAACCAATTAGCTGGAGAAAGAGGTGCTCGAATGCAGTTCAGGTATTTCGCCAGTCTACTCTGAAATCCATCTGTTTCATATGCCCGCTCTTTCCTTTTCAAGTTTAGAGTTTATCCCAGCATGCACTGGGAAAAGTGACAGAAACCTGGGTAAGAGTTCTCAGTTCATTTTCCCGTCTTTGAACTTTAGAGGCAAAAGAACCTTGAAAAGGAAATCCATACAGTGTGACTGGACAAGGTTCGAACCACAGATCCACCACACTGCCTGGCTTGTTGCTGAGTTTTCAAAAAGAAATGAAAGAAAAACAACAAAAAGGAAAAACACATTAAACAATACATGAGCATTAGCATTATGCAATCCATATCCAGGATGCAGCTGCAGAGCGTGAACATCCTTCAGCAGTCAGATTGGCAGCTGATTTCCTCCATCCCTTTGTTCCTCAAAACAACCAGCAAGAACCCTGTTTGTTTTCCATAATAAGGACACGATCATCAAGTTATGCAACCGAAAGTGTAAAACGTTAAACCTTAGGGCAAAATGAAAGCAACCAATTTGTTCAGCTTTAGCCCCTTCAGGTCACATCTGATTTGCTTAAAACACAACCGTTTGAGTACTTAAGGTCGCCAAATGCCTGAAGACACTTTGAAAGAGATAAATATCAATAAGCAGCAATCTGAGGTTTTGTGATCATGGCACAGCAGGACTAGAGGACTGAGGAGTACTATGTGAGCTCAGGGGCAATATTTGGAAACACTCTGTGCTATTATGGCTCCACACAATGCCGAAATTACATCTATTTATGTAGATGGGACCGTGTGACTGTTTTACTAGCTGAGCTTCAAGCAGTGGGCTGGGTGTTATTTGTCTTTTGTGGAGGGCTGGGAGTTCAACATGCCATCAAAGCAAGTTGTAACACCACACAAACAGCTTTAGGACTGACGACTGACTCTGTGCTTGCACTAGCGGCAACATTTACAACATCTTACTGCATTTGTCCTGCATTTGTCTCAAGTTATAAAAAGTCTGAGTTTCAATTAATTTAAAGCATTGTTCTTGAATATAAAGTTTTCCATGCATCATTATAGGAGAAAACTGGGATTTCTGGGAAAAATGCATCTTCTTACTTAAAGCTTGGGTAGGCAGTTTATTCTCGGAGTCATCGGGCTAAAATTCCATAACGACCTTTAAGCATATTGTAATTGAGGTGGTCTGAAAGAACACTAGACTTCCGCACCTCTCTTTGGCTCTGTATTCAGACTTAAGAAAATGAAGACCGTGAGAGGGTCTTTTCAGGCAATCACGGGTCATTTCAGAACACGTGTTCCTATTGGCTGCTCTACACTGTGCTTCTTAGCAGCGGTGACGTCGTTATGAGCTGATTGGCTGTTGGAATAAGAGAAGTACCTTACATTGTAAAACTGGCCTCTGGCAACTTGACAAACTGAGTTGCACCATCGGCTGGCTTGAGTCTATCTGAGACGGAGCAGATTACTCCCCTACAACAGTTTTATCTTGTTGTGAATCTTTGGTGCAAACTGGACTTATAAGAAAGAGCGACAACAAATGAAATAAAATGCGAGCCGGAAGAGGAGGGTGCAGTGAGGCTGCTTCCTTAGGAGGCTTGTGCTACAGCTACCTTGATTTCCAGACGTTGCCTACCCTAGCTTTAACGTAATGTTCTTGAAAACAGTTTTCTGTGCTTGATTTTTACAGAAAACAAGGTATTTCTGGACGTAATGCATCTTCACCTTTACCATTAAGTGAAAGTGACTTTTAAACCGGCCCCTCCTCGATATCTAACTGAACCTTAATGCACAGTGATCACAGTGCTCTTGTTCTGCACTGCTCTTTGCCCTCCCTCATTCTCCAACCAATGTGTCATCTCTTTATTACAAAATTCATCTCATA
>JAPZDX010000010.1:15123796-15150339 GCA_029783625.1 Naso annulatus | reverse complement strand
CCGAGTTCCTACATGCTCTTTAGGATAATTATCAACAAGATCCTGCAAAAACATACACTTTTACCATGCTGTGACCTTGATTCAAATAATTATGGTTGGCAAGGAATAAATGTAAACAGTGTATGATATAAGTCCTTTCACTTAGCTGTAGAGGAAGGGTGTGCCTTTTCTTGAGCTATGTCAAGTCCAGTGTTTCCCTCACGTATGAAATATACTTGGTGGTGGTGGCAGCCAGCAAAAATAATCGACTACATGTGACAAACAATAAATCTGTGCTACATTAGCACAATATTTTAATTTATTGCATGTTTTAATTAATTTCACAACATATATTTTACAGAGCCACACTCTATTGTGTACAAAGATGACAGTGTTTGTCAAAGCGCTAAATCTTTGTAGGTTTTTCAAATAAGGGCTCAAGCTCCGGTGCATATAGTAATACAGCGGACTCGAAGCCAGGTGCTTCCCTTTCAGTCTGTTTCTCATGTCTGCTTTTAGGTAAAACACAACACTAGGCTTGAATTAATCATACAGAAATGATACAAAATAACAAAAAATGTTTGGTGCTAAAGAAATTCAGTTACTGTTCATTGTTGAAAAATATGTTTACACCTGAGATGGGGATGACGAGACAGTGGTTTGGTTATATTTCTGCTCAGTTCACAAGCTTAAATGCGTGATCTAAGCTTGTGAACTGTAAAAGATCAAACAGCGTAATTAAAACATTTAAAGATTTGAAATAAGCAAGTCTAACTGCGTAAAACAGACAACAGGAAGTGATTCAGTTCATATCAATCCAGGTATTTTTAACAACTTCATATGATCCTGATATTACATGCCGCTTTCTAGTTTTAATCTAGCAGCATTGTGGCTTCTTTCCCGGGACGAATCTCTTTGTTAGGGTGTTTAACACTGAAATGTTGGTCATGAACCGAGAACACTGAGGGCCCAGGGACTTCAGTGTGCTGGAACCTGCACTCAAGATTGCTCTTCAGGATGTAGATGTAAGGGTTTGAGGACCTGGAATGATGTTTTATACATATTTCAGTTCAAGGAAAATAGAAGAAGGGATGTATTTACATCTCTGATGAATCTGGCCCCCTTCCTGGGGGCGCACCTCCCCCTACTGTTCCTTTCCTCCTCCTCCTCCTCCTCCCCCTCCTCACTGGTGCTGCAGGAAAGCCCCAGGTCCTTTTAGGTCATCCAGGTCTTGATGAAGGTGTTAAAGGAATGATCTGGGGAGAGGTGTCTTGCCTGCCTGCAGAATGCTCAATCGTTATTGTGGACAAAGACAATACTATAGATAGATTGCATGATGCAAATATCTGCAAGCATCTTTCTTTATCACATGCATCCCTTTGTGTTGTAACTGGTATAGCCTAAGTGTAAAATAAATTACCTTTCTTACATCTAGCAAGTATTATAGCTGCCAAAGTATATAAAAGTCTGAGAACAATCGCACAAAACGGAGGAAACAAGCTGCTTTACTGGGCCTGTGCAATACAGACATCTTGTCAGCATCTCCTCACGACCAGAGAGCTTTTCTTTCTCAGTTTGTCTGCAGAGCAGCGTGATTTATCATTACAATCTAGGTGTTATAACTGCCATAACCTGAGGAGAAAATAAATTATAATCCTTCTTACACTTAGCACAGACAACTTTGGTGTGTAGTCAAGCAACTTGCTGAATACTCTTTAGTGTTGTAGCTGCCAAACTACTATCAAAGCCAAAGAACAATTATACAATAAGGAGAAAAGGAGTTGCTTTACCTGGTCTGCATCTTCTGGCAAAATAGCAGAGAACGTCTCTCTCTTTCAATTTCTCCGCAGAGTAGCATGATTATCATTTGAACATTTGTGCAACAACAGAACAAACAGGTACGGAAGAGACAGAGCGAGGGGAGATTGTTCATGAGTTTATCCATCATGGATGGCGCCATTCTCTCTGACAGATAAAGATATTTAAATTTAAAAAACGCTAAAACGAGTCACCAAGTACTGATAAGTATATACCTAGGCAGCCTGCCCAAGTAAATTCTGTCTGGGAAACACTGAATCTCCTTTTGATTAGCTATTTGTGTTACCACCAAAGTCACACACGCACATGAATTAAGGAAGACAGAAACATGAATATTTTGTGTTTTTTCCTAAGGCAGTTGCTTCACTTGAAAGCTTTGACTGCAGGAATACAGCTCAGCAATAAGATGCAGGAAGTAATACTTTCACACATTTTCTTTTTTTTTTTTTTTTTTTACATAGTATGACCGTAAAACACGCAATTCTAATTTAGGTAAAAGGCACAAGTTCCTATGAAATCTTCATTTCACCTTTTAACTCCAGATAATGATGTCCCAACCATGTCATTTGCCAAGTGAATTGCAGGCAAGACACGAGTATGTTAAAAGACTTGGCAATATAATGTAAAAATTGCTTACATCTGTAAATCATAAAAATAAATGTGTGTGTGTACACAGTCTTGCACAACAGAGCCATGTGGCCCTTTAGGAAACGTGGCCCTCCCATATGTCTGTTCAGGGACCCTGGACCCAACACAGAGGCAATCTTATACCACCGACAAAAAAACAGAGGGAACGAGGGAGTGAGAGAAAGGAAGAAAGGATAAATCAAGAGTAAAGAAAGACAAAGGCAACTGGCCAAGGGGGCCCAAAGTGTCATCTTGCCTCCACTTGGGGTGAAAAGACGGGAGGGGAGACAGAAAAAAGGAAGTCTAGAGTTTACCAGAGGAAAGTTCTCTTTCTTTTCCTGGACAGCTGAGTGTCTTATTATGGGATTAGATTTAACCAGTGCCCCCCTTGGAATGTGGAACAGAGGACTGGTGGTAATGGGTGGAAGAGTTTGGGGGATGATGTGGGTCGGGTGCGGAGGCGTAGCGGTGGGCCTGGATGTGGGGTGGAGTGCCGTTAGGTGGTGGTAGATGGGTCAGGGAGGCAGTATGCGGGAGGGCTTGGCGGTGTGCCCAGGGTTGGGGGAAGCCACAGCGCTGGGGCCCATGTGGATCCTTGCCAACATTGCAATTACTCCTCATTCTGAACAGCTGGCACATAATGGGTATTCAGGCACTTGTAGTCCTTGGACGGGACATGGAGCTCCCAGGTCGTCCCCTCTCGCGTGCCTCAATACAACATGGCAACCAGAGATCACCCCACCAAGGTGCCGATGAGGATGCCATCATGCCAGCACACACAAAGGTATTGTGATGGAGATTATCAGGTAGTACTAAAAGTAAAAAACAACCTGTTAATACTTGTTCAGAAGTGTTAAAGCAAACTAAAAAGGCACACAAGTAGGTGCAAACTCAATGCAAGCGCAGACACACACACAAATGCATCAAAGTGCAAGGATAGGCTTCGTCTGTGTTTGATCCACAGTAATATGCTCGCAGGCTGGGACCCGCGAGTTGAGTGTGGGGGAATTCTATGTTTATAAATTCAGTCTGTTTGAAACTCAGTCCAAGTTTATAATCCACCCACTGTGTGGCGGCTTTGTGCTTTTCCCTCAAAGCGCTCACACAATGTAAACACGGCATTTAAAAGGGAGATCTTTTTTTAATCTAAGGTCTAAAACAAAGGGAGCACAGGAAATGGACTTCGTCTCACAGAGGAAAACAAACAGACGGCCTGTCAGTCAAGCTCACATGGCGCTGTGATGTCATCGAGGATGGGATGTGGGACCCAGGAGTTCGCTGTATGTGTTCAGCTACCAACACTGGTAGCAGGGAACACATGGCGAGTGCATGTGCTGTCATAATGTTTGCTACATCCGTTAGCAATACAGCTGACTTCCTGCATGTGCAATCCTCTCTTTGTCAGGTGGTGATAATAATGATTGATGCCTTGTGTGCAGCGATGGAGCGGTAACTCGGTCTGGCTCCCGGGGAGCTTCGCCACAACAGTTCCAGGAGTCTTTGTGACTTGCAGAAAGCCTCATCCTCAATTCCTCCCTCAGAGGATCATGCACAGGACGTGCAGAGACCATCAAAGAAGCTGCGTAGGTTGAGATGATAGTATCAATACTATTGAGTGCACGCATGTGTATGCACACATTACGCCTATGCAACTGTGTGGGGTACAAAGCAGATGAGAGCCTTCTGCTGAACATTAAAAAACACTCTGCCATCTGATAGAGTTTAACTGGCATGTCCTACTTCACTTAAGGAGCCAACAAGGGGATCTCTATGTGCTGCTAAGTCAACACAGACCTTCTCCTCCTGCTCCTTCAAGGAGATTAAAGATTGTTAGTTGTTTATCTGCTCTTAATTTCAGCAGCTCTGTCACTAGCCTAATACACCAATCGCAGCTCCCATGCAGGACAACCTCTTTTTTTCTTTCACAAATGTTTATCTAAGAAAGGGTTTATTTGACAAACATAGTGGCGAACCGTTGAGGAGCACTTCTGCATCACCTGGAGATTACGTGCCTGAAGAAGTCCATCAAAGCAGCTGATGGTGAGAGAGAACGTTACATGGACTTAAAAACCAAACAGTCCCAGGAAGTGAAATCAGGAACTCAACAGGGAAGTTACTTTAGTGCATCTATGTTTGCCTTTCCACTGCAGCATGACAGGCAACAGAGATTAGGCAAACTGGACAGGTAACAAACTGAACAGTGATGGCTTTGTTTAATAAAGCAAAAAGACCCGCAAGGCCGTGGTTTACACTGACGTTAGAACAGCTAAGGGGATTTAAGGCACTCCCTGAAACCACAGCCTCTCGGGGCTTATTACTTTTGTAAAACTGTCACTTAAAGTTTCTTTAAATAAAAAAACAGCAACAAATTATGCAAGTATTTATTGATAACATTCTTCCACCAAGCCATGTAGTTCTCTTGCTACATTTAGCAGAATGGTTGCTTAGTAACACACAGACGTAGCAACACACAGACAGTGGAAAGCTTGAAGACGGGTTTATCATTTACCTTTTTTTCCGGTGATTTTTGACATTTATCTGGATATCGCCATTAATTTTGCAATTGTTGAAGTAGTGCTCAGTTACATTGGCGGTCTTCTTTGTTGGTACATAGGTGTTTGATTCTGGACAGGTACATCTTAAATGTGCCGTGCCAGAAGCAGGGATATTGCGCCAGCATCTTCTCTTGTTGTAGTTAGGGTGCTAGTCAGGCAGCTAAACCAGGCGCCAGCCTTTGGTGATTGATTTAAAATCAATAGCCAGATCTGTCTTGGCACATCAGGTCTGAAAACAGCGAACAGACAACATTTTGTGTGTAAAGGTCCGGCTTCAAGGTCCCTCTCATTAATTTTGGCACGCTCCTTTCTTTTTTAATCTTTCTCCTCCATCCTGTCCCCTCTTTCCACCACTCATCCAGGCAAGGGGTGAAGAGTAGGCAAGTCTTGTCGTAAGCCTAAAAAGTTCAGAACCATGGTTAAAGAACTGACAAACCACAACATTAAAACACCTTCCTAATGATGAGAGGGTCCGCTTAACGCTGCCGAGACAGCTCTGATCAATTGAGGACACAGGTTCTCTCAGGGTGTCCTGTGGTGTCTGGCAGCAGTATATTGACAGTAGATCTTCTGGGTTGCAAGGTCGGGCCTCCATGTTATTGGACATGTGCCAGCGCATCCCGTAAATGATCGATTGGATTGATATCTGGGAAGTTTGGGGGCCAAGTCTGCACCTTGAGTTGTTTGTCATTTCCTCAAGCCATTCCTAAATGTTTTGTACTGTGACAGACCACATTGTCCTGCTGGAAGGGAGGACACTACCATCAGGAAATACCATTGCCATGATCGAGTGTACTTGGTCTGCAGCGGTGTTTAGGTGGGTGGTGCCTGTTAAAATAGCATGTACCATCGACATGAACGCCAGGACCCAAGGTTCTTCCAAGCAGAACACAGCATTCTAACTAGATGATCAAGATAATTCACTTCACCTGTTATCAGGTTTAATAAAATTCCAGATAACGTTGAGCATTGTTCAAAGCTCTCTATTGATGATGCATTACAATGGTTCTGCTCTTATGTGGGAAATGCAGGCTGGTTTGCTAAATTGTGCCAAGGTTCCAGGAATCATAAATGCAGCTGGTTAGAGCACCAATTTGGTGGAAAAATACCCACAATAATGTCCAAGAAGAATGCAGCAGTCCCACAAACAATGATTCAACAAAAACGTTCAAAAATCCCAACGCATCGTCCCCAGCATCGTTCCAGCGCAGTGCACTGGTGGTGCAGTGCTGAGGGTTGAGTGTAACATGCGTATCAGCAGGGACCATGCCAAGAACATCAGCTTACGGCTGACTGTAATATGATTAGAAGCACACAACATAAGTCACCGCCTGCCTGGGAGCAAAACCATGACTCCCCATGCTTATGGGTAGGATTAAACTAATGTGAGGCAGTTCCTCTGTGTCTGTGTGTGTGTGTATGTGTGTGTGTGTGATAGAGAGGCAGAATGAAGGAGAGAAAGGAAAAGGCTAAGAACTGATGATGATTTTTCTCTTATCAGAGCGCTGTGGTTCTCCGCCAGTCCCATCTTTTATTGTCTTCTCATCTCTTTTCAATTTCTCTTGCTTTGCAGACTTTTCCTTCCATATCAGGCGGCCGGGCCTCAGCATCTGCCCCGTTGGCATAAACCGAGTCTGTAGCTGCCAGCAGAGGCTCAGTGCCCCACTGATGTCAAAAAGAACTTCTTTCATCTAAACCTTCATTCAGCAACTCCACTTTTTGGCCTGCATTTTACTCTGGGTCCTCTTTTGTGTATGTCTGTGTGTGTGTATGAATTGTGCACGTATTTCCTTTGAGTATTTTATTCCATAGGGTGGTCTTCAGTTAAAACACACACCTGTCTTAAGCAACAGAGGAGCATAAATGTCCTGTCTGGGTCGGACAGGTCGAGTTCAGAGAGAGCAGCTGCCAGGATGACAAAAAACCAGCCTGTTTGATAGCAGAAGGAGCATCAGTGATCAATGTCAACATCTGAAAAATAGATTTAAGTGTAGCCCAGCGCTCTGCCAAAGAGCTTTTTTCCCTTGTTTGGCTGCTTGTCCTTAATCGGTATCTCAAAAACCTGTGACTAAGACTTTCACAAAGGAGGCCTCCTGCCAACAAGGCCTGTTCAAACAATAGAATCTGATTGAGATTCAGATGTGGGATTACTGCCACTACACAAGAAGTTATGTTTAATCATAATTTCACAAAACCAAAATGAATGAAAGCAAAAATAAATAACAAAAGAAGGATAGGTGAGGACTTGATTGCAATCCAAGAATATGCTCGCATGGTCAGGAAATCCAAACAAACTTCAGCGATAGGAATGATTTCTCTACTCTGTATTTGAAGATGTATACACTATCAAGTGCTTTCTCAGTGCCCTTTAATTTTATGATTTGTGGGACAATTCACCATGAAGAGACCGGAACGATACAAAGATACAAACAAAGAACCCTGTAATTACACAGGATTAGTTCTAGGTTTGTCTCAGCTGTCAGGATGCCTCTACTGGGGCAATATTTACATAAATCAATAATGATTAGGGATAAAAGATGCTGAACATTTAATGATTTATTTCTATTGTTGTAGATTAGTGGGACTCAAGGGCATCTCCGCTCTTTAAGGTCATGAGGAACCAGTAGATGAGGCTGACTCACGGGTGCACCCCCACCCCACCATGCACCAAACAGCTGCTCCTATTCACACAGCTCCTCTGAGGCCTTGGGAGTCACAAAAATCAGCATCTAAAACAAAAGCCCTGGTGCACTTTAAACACTCAACGTGACACAAAGACTAACCTCAGGAGCCGGATAACTAAATATCTAAGCACACAGAGGCGTCCACCCGAGGGTCAGCGAGGCCAAGCCCGACACTGGCTCTCAGTGTCTGGGGACATTTATGACGTCTGGGTCCCTGAGCAGGGGTGGCTGCCATGACTTACGGCACTAATCTGAAGGGTTATTCAACCCCTTGGAGCTTACAACCGTACAGGCTTTGATGTCGTATATTGTTATGGCATCTGACCGCATTCCACGGCTCTGAGACGTGATTGGATTGTGTTGTTCGTTGCACATCTGTGTGTTTGCCAGCCAGGATTAATGGCTTGTTGACCGCAGTTTCCGTCTGGGTGTTTTCTATTTCTGACCCCAGTGGATTTCACATCATAAGAGTCTCTGTCAGTCAGACAGGCTGCAATCAACAGTATGCTGTGTTTAAATGGACTGGTCTTCATTAAAGCTTTTATATTCCTCCGCAGCGCAGATTTGCAGGCGTGAGTAAGACGTTTGAAGAAAAAAAAGCATCACACCCTGATTATTTCAGGGCAGACAAGCTGGAAGTGTGAGAGACCTTCTCCCCGCTGTCACAGGTGACAGGGTGCTTTCATCGCATGTTCAATGTCAAGCCTGCCGAGTAATGCACAGCTGTCGTGCTGACGCTATGGCGTCTCAGCCAGACATTTTTTACTTTGCTGTTGTACTGTGCTGTTCTCCGCCTGGCGACACAGAAACATGGGAACTCATTTCCATAACACTCCCCAAGGAATTGTAATTAAATTTCATAATTACTTTGGGGATCTCAACTCTGCCACTCCGGCCAAAACAATAAGAAAGTAGGCTACCGAAGAGACAGAAGGGGTGTGTGTTCATGTGTCAGTGTGTGATAAAAACCGTCTTTATGTTATTTATTTTTTTAGCTACACAACCACGATCGCCACTTCCTTTTCCTCTCATCTTTCCGCCATTCCTCTTTTGTCGCCCCCTCCTTCTCTCTCTCTCCGGCTCATAAAGTCATTGACCTTGGGGAGTTCCACTACTTTACCATATCCCTGGAGTTTCATTGCTCCCCATTGTGCGTACACTGTGCGGGTCAAAGGTCATGACGGTAGGGTCACGGCGCAGTGAAAGTGTCCAGACAGCTCACTTTAACACTTTTTATTGGGGATCCTTGAGTCTTTACGGGGGCTAATGCCTGAAAATGATACGTATCATTTTAGAATCAAATGGTTTTATTGCCATTAGAGCTTCAGGAAATTACCGAGCACTTCCAGAACATAAAAATGATATACGAACGTGAACATTCAATAAGAGTTTCACAGCAGCAAGTTAAAACTCCAAAAAAAAAAAAAAAAAAGGCTTAGGTGAATGAAAAAACCCTTTCTCTTCATTACCACTCCTGGAGGTCCACTTGAATAAGGCACTTAAGCCTCAAAATGCCCAGTGGTGCTGTTCAGTGACCTAGCGCTGAAGCCTCTCAAGTGTGTGTAAGCGCTGTATGGATGTGAAAAACATGACGATGATGAGAAAGAGCATGTGTGCTCACAGCAAGACACTCCCCAGGATTTAAAGACATTCTATTACTAACCAGCCCGAATCCCCCAGTTGATGTGCAGCTGGCAGTGCAGAGGTGCCAGTGAGAGGAAGGGGAAGCGCTGGCACAGTTGGGGCTCAACTAGATTTCCCTGTATTGAAGTAGAAAGCAACAGGGAAGTGATATAATCCTCCTCTGGACATCGGCCAACATCTTCCATCCTGTGAACAATACCTCCATCACCTTTCCGCGCTGGGCGGCGTGCATGTGCATATTGTGTGTATCCATCGGTGTCTTCCTCCTGTGCCTGCCTTTTGTGACAAGTGCACGGATCACAGGGTTATATAAGAGAGATGAGGTATCATTTGGGGGGCTGGTGGGTGACACTGGAGGGGGGTAACCCCGAAGGGATTGGGCTGCATTCCAGCACTTTTTCCTCCCACTCTTTCCCCTCCTCCTTTGAATCCCCCTACCGCACACACACACACACAAAAAAAGCCTCCCCCGGGCCAGCACGCGACAGGTGCTGACTTAAGAGCCCCTCTCCTTCCTCCTCACACGTCCACTTATGCCCCCTTTACGCCCACTACTACATGCACTGCCACCATCCCTCCAAAGCCCAAACCAGTCTCTTCTTCTCCAAACACACATTCCTGGGCATAATCACACACACACACACACACACACAGTCCTGTCATTGGCCAGCTGTTGTTAAATTGGTAGATAGATCTGCTCTGCATTGCAGATAAATTTTGCCCAGGATATAGTGTATAAATAAAAAAGTCATCACCACAGGCTCATCACTTGTCTTTTCATTCTTCCTTTCTTTCTTCTTCTCTTGCTTCCTCTTCCTATTGTTTGCTCACCTCATCTGTCTTTCTATCAGCTTCTTGTCTGTTTTTCTATTTTTGTCTCTTTCTTTGTCTTTCCTCTTTCCAGTCCCTTTCTTTCATAAATCCTTTCCCTAAATCCCTCAAGGTCCTGCAGCATCCTATTGTGTCTCTATCCGTCTTTCACACTTACTTCATCATTCCATACATTACCTCCTCCACCTCCTCTCTGCATTAAATTTTCTCTCCCCTCCTTTTTTGCTTCCTATTTCCTGCAGTCTCTCTCCTTCCCCTCCCTCCTTCTCTCTCCTCTCTTTCTCTCTTTCTCTCCCTGGAGTCTGTTGGTGTTAGCCAGTGCCAGACTGTTGTAGAGAGAGAGAGGGAGAGAGCGCTGCAGACTCCAGGCTGTTGGTGTTCCTGCCAGCCGTTAGACACACACACACACACTCAGAGTCAACGAGGACAATGTGTCTGGGCTACAGGGGGAGGAAAACGCATGGCTGCGCTGCCACCCTGAGGCGACTGGAGGTATAGCTGCAGTGGGGGTCATCGAGGGGAGACGGTGAGGATGATGAAATACTGGCAGCTTTTCAGTAACGACTGAACCCAGCCGGGGCTTAGTGGGCGGGGTGAGCTGCTGTGAGCTCATTGCTGCTGCTACTAGCTCACGGCCACAACAGCTATTATGCAAGAGAAAGAAGGGAAGGGAGGGAGACGGGAGAGGGGAGCGATGCGAACGACAGGAGGTTCAATGAGGATAGTGCACTCGGTGAGATGATGTACAGAATGTCATCAGTGTCGGCGCCTTAAATGCCCTCAAAAGGTGCATGCAGACTTGGTTTTCACAGCTCCTTTGTCTCCAAATTGGGGACTCCTTTTCTCTAGACAGCATTCCAGTGAAGACGCGTAAGCTTTCCCTTTCTTCCCCAAACAGTAATCATCACAAAGACAAATGGTGATGTCCTCAGGCACAGCGAGGACCTTAAGCAGACAAATGGCTTTAATTAATCTCGCTGAGCATAGCTCCAAGATACGTTAATCGATGAAATATGATGAGAACATCTTTTGTTAAATTGATATGCAAATAATCAACTGCGAGGCAAATTCATTCAAATTTGTATCGTTTCTTCACATTGAGTGCAAGTTCAAAGGAAGACAATTCATCCTGTGCAAAATGACTCTTAGGAAACCACAAGGTGATCCGGAGGGGGACGCTCACATAATGTGAAGGCTGTGCTGAAGTGGCAAGATTATCGTGTTTCTCTGTTACAGCTTTCTACTTGACATCCATTTTTAAGGAGTGATGGAGATGATGAGAGTGACAGCCAAGGGTGAGCCAACACTGTGTTACACAACGCCGAAGACGACACTGACGGAGGCTGAATATTATGCTGAAGAGTTCACAAGCATTTTGCTGCTGTTCCTCTGGGACGTTTTGTCCTCTCGCAGACACTCAGAAGACTATGCGTGCTCTAATGTGTACTTTCAAAAGGTACGCATTCAAAGTGTTTCATCATAGATCACAAAGAATAAATGTTGTGGTTTCATCAGGTGACTGCAATTTCAGTTCTGAATGTGATGCACGGAAGATTAATTCGCCCTGATCCTGTCATGTACTTGCTTGCCATCGTTTGTGCTTAGTCTTCATTTCTACGTCACTCGACTTTGCTCGGTGCAAACCCCCTCTCCTGCTCTCAGAATACGCTGAAATGCCGAGGTGACCTTCAGGAAGCAGACCGTGGCTCAAAAGCATCATGTTATTTCTATGTCCCTCCTTATCTTTCCATTGGCATGGTAAGAAATGCAAGTCAGACTTAAGATGGAGCTCCAGCTCATTCTTTGAAAAATGCGTGAACCTACACTGGACTCGGAATTTGAGGCTGTTTGTTTTCAGCTTTCACATCCAGTTACTTCTCACACAGGTGTCACGCCGGCTTTGTGTTTATTTGTGTCAGAGCCTTCCCAGAGCCCTGTCCGTCCAATCAGCACAAAGCCCATCGGGAGCATGGGAAAACCGGTGATGAATATGAACCTTGGAGCACCATCAATTAGAAGACAATCAAGGACTGCAGGGACAAAAGGGTAAAGACAAAAAAAGGAGAAACATTTTTCTTTTCACAGCCGTCTAAGAAGACGGTTTAGATGTGTAAAGTTTCGTGGAATTGAGGCCGACAGGCTTCTGCGAGCCCAGTGGGGTACTTATAATTTGTAGGGGGAGGAATGGAGGGAGGGAGCCGGAGAACAATGGCATTGTCCATGTCGCACTAGAAGTCTGGGCTGCCTGAAGATTGTTAGTAATAATTTGCTTTATGTTGAGTGGGAGCATGATCAGGAATGAAGTGAGGCGTATGTTAATTCCTCTCCAGGGATCACATGCCCTTATCAGTCTCCAATCACAACTCCATCAACAGGGGTTACGTAACCCTCGGTACGCTGTCACGGCGACCACCCACGCCTGGGTCTGCACCTCAGCCAAGTTGGTGAGATTACAAGCAACTGGCATCATATATGGTAATCTGCCAGAGGCAACATTCATGCTTGATCTGCACGCAGGATCAATATGTTTCAGACAGGGTCAGACTTCTTGGCCAGTTCTCCCGTGATGCTCAAATGACTTATGTGTCTTTACTGCAGCAGCAAGACTAAAAAAACATTGATTATTCCTGGTTGTGATCAATAGCAGACAAACAATTGTCTGAGCATGGCGGAGGCAAAGCAAAAGCCTAATCCAGCATTCGGTTGGGAAGAGCTCACATGAAATACAAAATTAATTCACACACAAGATCAATAATTGACAGTTTGTCCACATGTGTCCAGTTAACCGAAATCCTCCGGCTTCATTCGCTATGACAGCAGTAATGACAGCGGCGAGAGGAAAAAAAGACACTGAGAGATGGAGAGAGCAAGCGAAATAAAAATTAGACACAGCTAATGCAGCAGGACAGTAGCTTTGTACTAGTCATTGTGCTGTCCAGTGTGTGATAGCTTCCCTCAAGCCTCCGTGCCCTTCGTTGGCTGTAATTTGCTGTTGTCACATTCAGTTTATATCAAGCTTGTTCTACAGGCCACATCATACGAAAAGACTTCTACAGTTTCCCTATGCTTTCCCGTGGCTCCTGGTCAGAGGCCCCAGCAGAGGGGCTCAATGGTTGAGGCAGCCCAGGGTGACAGCTCTAAGTTTGGGGAGGGCGACTTGGTGGGGTCCTGGAGCCTCCGAAGGTTCAGGAGCGAGGGCCCTGTGGTACAGACAGCTGCGAGGGGGCCCGAGGACAAGAGGCGGATGGCCAGCAGGGAGGAAGCGCATTTTTTGTTGAAGGGTGTATTGTCACCACCCATCATCTCTCATTGCCCCGTTGAGAGTTGAGGGGCTCGACTCGCATTTTTCTTTTCAATTGCTCTCCCTTCTCCTATATCACAGGAAAACTTCACAGATGCATCAGAATCTGTGTTGCAGGCTGCAGCCCTGAAAATACCAGACACATGTGGCCACTCACACACACACACACACACACACACACACACACACACAAAGCTGACACACTAATGCTCTCATCAACTGTGTCTATTAACTTCATTTTTAAGGAATCAGGGCCTCTTAGGATTCTCCTCTGTCTCCAAACACTTCAGGCTCATCACTGATATTGCAGGCCGGACACATTTAGTCACGGCGGCCCATTTCTCCCATATCCCACCGGCTTTGATCTTCCATTTTCTCCTCTGCCACGATTGATATTTACATTACATTACACGGAGTGAGGCACACACGCATGAGATACCATATGCACACACCCCATCACAGAGTGGTACTGACACTTCCCAGAGGGGTCCTATTGGCGGAAGACATCCTGAACACCAGACCACTGGGTCATCATTATTAGTGCACTATAAGGCTCAGAGCAGGCTCCATATCACTCAAGTAACTACCGTGAGAGACAGGAAGAGGGGAGAGATGTGTGTGTGCCAAGGCGAAGAGGGATTAAGGGACCAAGGTGGTGGTAGTAGTGGTGGTGGTGGTGGTGGTGGGTGGGGTGAGAGTGATGTGAGAAAAAAGCAGAGAAATAGCTGAAGAAGAAGAGCGACAGTGAAAACAAAGGGAACAAAGACAAAAGGCAGAAACAGGGTAACAAAGAAAAGGTAGGTTGCAAGACAAAAGGCACAAAGAGACAGACAGGGAGAGACAGACAAAGGGAGATGATCCGCTACCTATGCAGACTACAACAGGAGAAATCCGTGTGCATGGCCTCCCCTCCCCGAGCAGAGCACCAGGCTATTACAGTAATGAGTGCAACCGCCAGAGTGACGTCATGTTATCTATAGCATTACTGCATGCACTCATGTAAGGACAAAGAGAGCGAGGGAGAAAAGCAAGGAGAGAAAAAAAGGGCTTAGGAGACAATTGAGAGCGAGAGGGATGTAGGGGGATTGGAGGGCAAGAGGAAGTGTAGTGCACATAAAAAAGAAATAGAAAGAGGGTTAGGACAAAGAAAACACTGATGGGAAATTAATTTGCTTGGCCCCTCCCTCATTTGTCTTGACTGGCTTTTATTACATCTGAATTTTAGAAGAAAAAAAAAATCAGCTTCAACACATATTAGATAACAGCATCCCACCACCACCACCACCACCTCATCGCACACCCACATTCAACTCCCCTCCACAGTCCAGTTCACAAAAACAATAAAACACTTATTGCGCACATATGCACGTTGGTCGCTCCTCCACCCGACATGATTAGGATAATGAACGTGGTGACAAAAGGAGACCGCCAATTATCTGGTTCTTTAATCCTAATTGGCTGGAGATCACCATCGCTCTCTAATCTGATGCACAATGCTGCTAAACTGGAGCGCACAGTTCGAATAAAATCTTCGCTTGTGCTGAAATTATGTGACAATCAAGCTTATCTGGTATTCATGTATGGAAGGTAATTGAGGCGCTCTTGTGCACATTCCCACAGTTCCATGCATTGACAACTGGGAGCTGTCCAGTGTGGCCAGTCGTCATTTATTGGCCACTGAGCAACTCTGAGCAGCTGGTGGTTAAGTACCTCGTTCAAGGGCACCTTGATGGTACACTGCAAATATCTGCCTCTACAAACAAGAGAAATATAGGAAAATCCAAAGAAAAGAAATCGTATTAATCAATGAACAGTTATCCCAAAGAAGTTTAATAAAGCAAATTTTGCTTAAAATGACCTCTGATTAGAAAAATGAGATTCAGTCATCCTAAAATGAAATGCAATGACTTCCTTAAATTGCTCTTTTTACGCTTTACCCCTTGAAGACCTAATACGATTTTTGGGCTGCCTGACTGTCCTGTATTTATTTTGTTTTACCTAACCTATTCTGGCAGTCAGCATCATGTGCCATATGTCATTTGATTCAGGAGAGCTTACAGTTTCAAAGTGCTCCACCTATAGACCCAATTTTACATTTGCTCTGTCTGAGAATGGATTAAATTACCAGATTTTTTTTTTTTTAAGTGACGGTAATAATTTGGTGCCGTTTACTGTGAACTTAGCCCCCTAAGACCTACACACTCACTGGGGACTAAAAATTGCTATCACTATTAAATGTTTAATAACTTTTGAACAGCCTATGTGATATCCATGCTTTAAAAATGAATGGAAGCGAGAACAGAGTCTCTAAACTGCTTGTTTCTCATTTTGTATGTGGTCTATGAAGATAATTTGCAATGTTTGTATTTCTTTGCATATACGATATTACATTATATTTGCATTTGAGAAGATGGTTTTCACCATGTGCACTGTGTGCTTTTGTTGTTCATGATATATTTAAACAAATAACACTTTTATCAATGCCATCTGTTATGATTTATATATTTAGCAAATAGTATAAGATACATCGGTACGTGAAAAACACCCATCAAAATGTTAGATGTAGACAAAAATTCAAACACTGGGAGGCCTAAAACGTCCAAGTACATCTTTCTTTAAAAAAAAAAAAAAGAATAAATAAAAAAGTCCTGCGGTTCTGTCTAAATTAGAGCTTAAAAAAAAAAAAAAACACATCTTTTATCTTCTTTTGCAGTGCATTATACTCTTGCTTCAGTATTTCCAGACAAACAAACTGCTTAAAAAAGACATCTTCAGGAAGTACACAGAGACATGTCCATTACTAAAACTTATGATCAATGTCTGTGTTGGCAGTTGAAACACAAGCTACTTGGCTTGAAGTATATCACTGATGTTTCCAGAGCACAAAGACAGAGAGGCTCTTTATTTTAGGCAGGCATGGCAGGGGGCGACCTGAGGAGCTATGAAACAGGGGGCCTCTTGAGTGCGACCACCCCAAAGACAGCCCGCTGCCGGGACTGACACTGTGAGAGCTGCAGAGGAATTTACCGTGACAGCGGAAACAGCCTCTCCTCAGGTGGACGTTCATAAAGACAGAGCCGAGGTGCACAAACACACACACACATACACACAGTCAGACCTTGGCAGTGAACCCTGCCAAAGCTCACCTCCCTGTAACCTTGGTGGTGGGATTCTAGGAAAAAATGTAAGCCTTTCCTCACCTTTTGATCCTCAAAATGTTCTCAGCCTCCCTCGTACAGGGCAGACCTGTCAACACAGTGTCAGATTAACACTCGTATTATCATATTTCTCAAAGAGCAAACACGTACACTAACTGTTAAACCAGAAGTCTGCCTCTGCGACTTTCAGTGTCTAAACAGGGCATTTCTAAGTTGAGCTGAATGTTTATGTATGAGTGCGACTAGTTGGTTCTGAGAAGCCTTGTTTCCCGAGGGCGTAATTAGAGGGGGAGAAACACTTCCTGTTACAAGAACAAGTATTTCAAAAGTAGTGGTATGGACCCAGACAGAACCGCCGCTTTTTTCAGAGTCCAAAAAAATGTCACGTGGCAAAAACAAAACTAAGGGAGCCATTATATCATCCAGTTGCCGCCGTCAAACTACAGGCTGGGGTAGAAGCTCGGGCAGGCCTGTACTTGATCACCAGGGCCCCTTCAGCAGGCGTCCAACCAGAGCCAACCTGGTTGTGCATTAGTAACCGACTCAATCTACTGTACCTAAGGGCAGAACCATTCCTTGGTTTCGATCCAGATCAATCACAGAGGTATGCCTGTGAAGAAAGTCTGAACTCTGGCGACCCGGCAGCGCAGGATGAAACGAAATGCGTCCTGGCTCTGCTTCCAGGTATTTCCGGAGTGCACCTTGGGCCCATTTTACAGTGAACCAGCATATCGGCTTACAAACCGAAAAGTAAGTGAATTTGTGTGCAGACGAATGTTTGTGTGCACGCACACACCTACGTATGAGCTATCTGCACATGTGCACGTCTGTCGCTAACATGTGTTTCTGATGAGTCAGTGTAGATCTGCATTTCAAATAAAGATAATGGGAAGCAGAGCGAGAGTGAATAAAGGAGTGCGGCGGAGGGGGTGGAGCATGGTATCTATAGGTGGGGAGGAGGGGACATTCCTGAGGCCTGATGTCGGAGGTAAATTAAAAATATCCCCGGCTTTCTTGGAGGGGGTCCAACGCAGCTGACACACACCGCTCAGTCAGGGAGCTCGCTGCTGATCCAGTAAGCGCTCACTCACGGCCAATTATGCTTCCTGTGATGTGTGTTCAACCCCCCTACACGCCCCGGCTACCCTGCCTTTGCCCCTCTGGCAACACCAGCCAGAGAGAGAAAGCTGTCAAAGCGCCGGGATCAAACCTCCAATCAAACGCTGGCTGTCACACACCCAGGTGATGATTAATGGCTTGTATTCTCTGACCCAGAGAAGAAAGGAGAACAGAGGGTGAGCTACAGATGGGAGTTTTCAACTCATTACATAGCAAAGGAACATGTGTTGGGAAGACCAGGCATCCTCCGAGTGTTCGTGCTGCCGAGCAACCGGCACCGCTGGGCAATTATGGTGTCAAGAGATGAAAGCGTCACTCCATTAAGAAAGCAATGATGTTGAAGTTTTCTTCACTTCCAGGAAAATTAACAAATTAGATACAAGGGGTTTGCTATTCACCTGTGGCTCACTCTCTTGTACAGAATACCAGAGGTTCTCCCTTTTCTCTCTCACACACACACTCACACACACACTCACAGTAAGGGTCTCGTCACTGGCGCCCAACCGTGTTCTGCGGTGGAAACCAAACACTGGCCTGTTTTGACTGGATGTGATCCTTGTTTCCGGGCGTAACGCTGCCAGAGGCGGATTGATGGCCCTCACCCAGAGGAGGACGTTTACAGGAAAATCCTCCTGGCTGGAATTCTCCCTCTTTTCATATTGGACTCGACACACAGGGTCGCAGTCATGGCTGCGCCGGGGCAAAGTGCTCCCCAAGTGATAATGAAGAGAATGTTGCTGCGCATATCGCTGCACACACACGTTTGCGCTCCTGTAGATCTGGGGCCCCATCAGCAACATAATGGATTCTCTACCTCCTATAGTTTAACTTTAATAGTCGCCATTTCACGCCCAACCCTAAATCTAACCTTGACCTTAACCTGATCTTAAAGGATAATTCCATTTATTACATTTTTAGTGTTCTTTTAATAGTTTTCAACATCACTTATATTGATAATGAAGACATAGTGCTCACCCATGTAACTGCTTGGGCTCAACAACATCATGTCCGGCTGGTCAAGGGAAGTGGTCAGTTTATCATGCAGATTGTAAAGCCAGCAGTTAACTGTTATAGTCTAAAGCACTTATTTGCATTTTTTGCAGGTAAAATCAAAACAGATCTTAGATTAGAAGGCTTTATTAATCCCCAGTGGGGAAATCT
The DNA here is from genome assembly GCA_029783625.1 of Naso annulatus. Lineage (NCBI taxonomy): Eukaryota > Metazoa > Chordata > Actinopteri > Acanthuriformes > Acanthuridae > Naso > Naso annulatus. Next base: position 15,131,462 of record JAPZDX010000010.1, on the reverse strand, counting down.
TAGCTAACATAATGGCATAACTTCCTTTTTGCACAGGAAAACAGTAAATAGTTTAGACCAAAGTTTAAGCAGTAAATTTTAATGGATGTTTACACCAGAGTGTTTGTGTGATAACTGTACTGTTTGCCTTTTCAAATAAGCTAACCTGGGGGTTTGTTTAAAACCTATATGGTGCTAATGATTCTTGCACCATCTGACTTTTAGAGAAGATATTGCATTCCAAGACATTAGGGATGTGCCATATCATGGTGTTTGCAATAATAGAAGTATCTTTTTTTTAAATATGATTTTTATGCAGAGGAAGAAGAGATGCCCGAACACTTATTACGTGCATAAAAAGATCCTTCAATCATAAATGCAACGTTTCAGTTAAACAGACCTTCTTCAGGTATGATATGATTTTTTAAAATGACATAACATCACCTTACACACAGTGGCAACAAACATGGCTGAAAGTGAAAGTAAAGTCGCTTACAGCTCACCCTCTTTCTAGCTTAAATATGTTTACACACACACGTACACTAATAAGGATGTGCAGTATGTGCACACAAACAAAGGATTTACAGAATGTGTTGCAGCGTGCCTCCTTATCACGTACACATACACACAAGCTGAATCCATATGGATCAAAAAGCTTCTCGGCCACATTCCGTTTCAGCAGCAGACAGAAGGACCAGTCTCTTCTGCAGTGGATCGATAAAAGAGAAAGACGAACTTTAAGAAAAAAAAAGTGGCAGAAAAAAAGAGAGCAAGAGATAAGGAAAGAAAGGAAAGACGAGAGGAAGAGAGGAGGAAGGGAGGAGGTTGGGCAGGATGTGGAGAGGAGAAAATAACAGATTATTGATATGTGTGTATAGCGCACTCACATTCATAATTCGATAAAACTAATTTGAACGGTGTTATTGAAAGTGTCACATCATCTTTTGAAACTTACATCAATAACTATTCAATTAACTGCCATTTGTTGATACTGTATCTAAGATTTTATTTGCTTGTGTTTGCGTTGTTTCCATGGTTGAGTAATCGCTTGTTTTGGCAACAAACGAGGAAGCAGAGGAGGAGGAAGAGAAAGACAAATAAGAAGAAAAGGAAGAGTAATATGAAGAATTAAGAACAACAACAAAAAGAGACCAAGAAAAAGAAGGATGAAAGGGAAGAAAAAGAAGAAGAGGTACAGGAGGAGGAAGAAGAAGAAGAAGACAGAGAAAGACAGAAAAAGGGTAGAAGGGAGGAAGAGAGAGAAGGGGAGTGGTGACAGTGATAGAGAGCGAGCGGACTCTTGGGACAGCAGTAGAAGCGAGTCCATCGATCCAGGACAGTGAGCTGGCTCACATTTCACCTCCTCAGCAGTAACACCACTACTTTGCTGCGGAACTGAGCCCTATATCCCGTCTGGACAGGGTCACCTCCACCCTATATGTGTCTGTGTGTGAGACAGGCACAGAAAAACAGATTCGAAATAGAGATATCTGTGATATGTAGTGACTTTCTGTTTCCAAAATCAAATTAATCTTGCAAAAAGTGGCGGAGGAATTATTTTAACTGCTCTAATCATACATGAAATCCTTTTTAATTACCTTAAGGATCTTGATGGAAAGTAATAAAACAGCAAGGAAAAGGCAAAAGAACGTTAAAACACAATTCTGGACTAAATGATATTGTTGATGACACTGTTAACAGCTAATTTACAATGAAGCCTCTCCCAGCTAAGTAACTGCGAGCAGCTGTTGTAACACCAAACAGCATCTAAAAAGCATCAAGTCTGGATTGTCCCCTAAGTCACATGTCATCTTCATCAGGGAGAACTGATTCCCTGGATGAATCGTGCTCATCTGTAAGTGGTGGGCAACGAAGGGGATTGGGCTCTGAAAGCCATCTACTGTCATCCGAGATGGAAAAGCCATGTGACAGACGACCGAGCATGTGGCATCTCAATGACCCTTTGACCCGGAAACCTTTCCCCTATCTGCCCCTGCTGTGGCTAACGGACGGCCCAGAAACCCTGTGACAACTAGCCACTGGGGATCTTTTGTGTGAGTGGTCAGTTGCATCAAAAAAGGTCAGGCAGGGGTCAGATCAGAAACAGGTGAACTTTGACCCTTCCGCTAAAGGCCGTAGGTTGTGGTATTTGGTATTTGGGCAGGGTGTGTAGTTGCATTGATAAGATTTAGACTTGCAGACAGATGACAGATAAGATTCATACAACAGTTAGTAATGAGAAGTATATGACAACAGACCACACAGACACAGCAAAAAAACTGAGAACACAGTGGTATCAATGAGATAAAACTAAACTATTACCTTTAGCAAGCAACTTCCGCTCAAACTGATAAAGTCTTATACTGTACACTGTGCAGTGTCTGCAGGCTTACTTTAAAGCCAGAGTTTGTTCAACACTAAAGAGCACATGTGACTCAAAGACCCAGTCTAAACAAATAGACTTGAGCTACTTGGCTAACATGCTAACAAACAGGTGCCTAATATTCCTTACAAATACGGCCAAAACAAGAAAAAGTGGGAATCCACTGAGTTTTTTTCTTCTTCTTCTTTTTCTACGTCACATTCAAGTCCAGATTTAGCTGCATCTCTGCTCTAGTTTTGTCTCTTACTCTCTTATAGTGGAAGAAAAGATAGACTACTGGGTCACACGCTGTGAAGCACGCCGGAAATTCCCTGTCCTGTTTCCAAACTGGATGTTTGACTTTATTCATCAGTCATATGTTTACTTTGGCTCAGCCACTTCCGACCGGGCCGTTAAGATTCCAATATTTACTGCGTCGAGTTGCTATGAGCTTTGTTTCTGATTTCCAGTCCGACCTGCAGTACTGCTTCCAGGGTTTCCGCAGGGTTCACTGTGTTAAATTCAAGACTTTTTAAAACATTTTCTTACAAGCAGAGAATTTGTTTCATTGCACACAGGATATAAATGAAAACCAGTAGGGATGATCAAGTCTAGAATTATTGACCAAGTGCATGAATTTTGTGACATTTATTTCACTCTTTTGTTGTACACGTCTTTGCGTTATACAACAAACCTAAATACAATTAATCATTAAGTACGACCAGGATCTGCATTAGAACTCAATAGATAACTAGATGGATGAACAGATGGATGGAACACTTAATAAACCATTTAAAAAAAAATCTGCTTCAGATCCTGATATGAATTTTACATAAGCTCTAAGGTTAAGCTTAAGGTCTTTGAAAATAAAGAATGTGAAGGCAGGGATTTTAGAAAAATTAACATCAAAGCTTTGTAAGAATTTTTAGACCAAATTATATCTTAAATACTGCTTCAGTCAGCTTCAAGGCACCTTTACACTCTTTATTTCAAGTTACTCAAACTACGTGGAAATGAAGAAACAGCAGGAAAGAAAGAAAAACACTTTCTTATAAAACTGTTGGCAAAATTCTGCTTTCCCAAAAAATGCCAACTGTTAAGGCATGTTGCATACACGAGATTGTAAACAAGTTATTCAAGTAAATAAACAAAAGGGACAGAGAAAATCTAGAATTTCTGCTCGTCTTGTCGTATCTTTCCAGGAGAAGCCTGTGGGCCGCCTCAGGCCTGTTTTCTGGACCTGGCCCAAAATCTTTTCAGCACCAGTTGGGTTTATACCCCACCTGACAAACATGACCACCCAGCAGGCCGGTGACATTTACAGTGAGCTGTTTCAGCCCATTAGCTAGCATCAGATCCTCACACTGCGGCACCTCGTGAGCGACACGACCAGAGAGCCCGGGATTTAACTGAACCCCAACATCGCCATCACCACCTCCTCTGCTTCTGCTGGAACAATAAAAGCTTGGTTTTGTAACAGGAAGAGGAAATACGGTTCCCCGCTGGTTCCTCCCTGCTGTTATTTCTGCTACCATTTTACATAAATTCATACCCGATATCAAGGCTGATGAAATGACAAAGGGGAACTGTGGTCAACAGCTCATTTCTCTAAATGAGAGGGTGTGTGTATGTGTGTGTGTGTGTGTGCGTGTGTGGCAAAGAAAGAGAAAGACCCACATGTCCCACTAGAAAGAGACAGATTTAGAGTTCATCCTTGGCACAATATATTTAGACATGGATTGATTTACAACAAGTATGAAAACACAAATGATGCTTGGCGAAGTTCAAAGGCAAAGCAAAAGCAAAACAAAAATTCAATGCTCATGAGTTTAACAACTCTAGCGCAGCACCGCAGACAGTTTCACAGAGGCTGTTCATACCTCGTGTTAACATCTTGGGTGATCCGATCACAAGCAGTCAGCTCAATTTATTCAGTTCACACTCGGCGCCCCAATGCGCCCCCACGTGCGTTTCGAATAACCTCTTGTGATTAAATCTCACTTCCTGCTCTATGTGCTAAAAAACACCCAGACTGTTTTAGTTGCAGGGATGCGATGCATCGCTGTTTTTACCACTGAACCAACAGCAGTAGCTAAAACTCCGGGACAAACACACATTATTTTACACAAGGTAAAAAAAAAATATACGTATAAGATTTTACAAATTTACAAGAAGACTCAAACAACTGGATTTTTTTACAAACAGCATTTCACAAAGACTAGAAAGTTTTTCCTAATGCAACAACTCATTAAAGTGTGTAATTTTTAAGAGTCTAGGGTCAACAAAGTAACAAAACACATTTTACCGGTTACTGAAGACTGTATATATTCAATAATTTTGACATTTCACCATCAACAAAATTTGTGCTCTTTTGTAGATTTAGTTAAAATTGTGACATCAGATGAAATGGTGAGTTCAAGCAGCTGCTAAATGTTAGCAGGTAAGCTGCACATTAAAACACGGAGTAGTCTCACACAGTCAGACTTCTCTCTACGAAGTGCTGTGTAATATCGCAGACAAGCCAGTATGATGACAAACTGATGATTCCACAAGGAAGAAACAACTTAAATAAGTCTTGCACAAAAGATAAATTTAAGCTGTAAATTAATTTGACTGTGCTATGATGAAACACATCAGTGCTGGTGTTAAAATTTAAACAAGCTCAGTAACATTTTAAATCATCCTGAACCTTGCAGGGCCAATTAGCAGGATTTGGGTGTGAGTTACACATTATTGTATTGCAATTAATGTCAAATTTACAAGAAGGCTCAAATGGTTCAGAATGTGCTGTAGGTGTTTCACGAAATTAATTAAAGTTTTCCTTAGAAGAGGAGTTAATGGAGGTCTGTGGACGTTAGTGAAATAAGTTAAAACAGACAATCTGTTTAACAAACATCAGCCAGTGTGTTTTATGTGTACTAACAAAAGATGTCTGTTGAGTAGGCGGTTTTTTGATGTGGCCTGGGGCACATTGTCGGGCACACTGCTAAAAGAATGTGGCCATGTGCATCCCAGACCGCCTCAGAACGCGGTCCGAGTGATCAGATCTCAAGAGGCATTCACACCTGTACTTGGGGCCGTCCGCTTATGATCAGATCACCCAGGGCGCATGTTAAATCCAGGTGTGCACATACTCACAGAGTTAATTTTCTACACTCCACAGCCTGAACTTCTGAACTTACACTGATCCAAGGTCAGAGCTACAAAGCACAAAGAACCCGTCACACAGGATCCCTAAACTCACAGTCCTCTCGTCCCAGGCTGGCTTCAGAGAGCTCGAGGGACACATCTACATCATTGCTAAACTAACATCTTTCTGGTCTCAGGTCAGAAATTAAGCACAAGGGAGAAGAGGCACTGCAGAACGATTTCGGCCTTTGGCAGGCACTTTTCACTCAACGTTTATTTTTGTTCAGAGCCGTACGACTCACATGCAATCAAAACATCCATGTACATAACTGCACATGCACACTTTCAAACATAAACACAGACAACAGTGATTGACAAGGAAATTCCTCTTTGCTACGTTGGGCTAACATCTTCTGCAAGCCTATTTTTTTTTTGTCAGGAGCAGACAAAAGACCTTTCATGATGATGACCTGCACAATCATTTCCATAAGGGCCAAACAAATACGGGATTTTGGGGGCTGATACCAACACTGGAAGCAAGAAAATTATTATATCCAATATATATATTATCGGTGTGATTGGCTCAACGCTGGATAAATGCAACAAGTGTTGAGCCTATCACACCTGAAGGCAGCATGCATGGAGAAGTAGAGTCCTCTACCTACTTCGTATGTATCATTAACAAACAGAGAGGTACAGACGCGATTGCCAAAGCAAGAACAGGCAAGGCGAGGACAGCCTTTCTTCAGCTCAAGAACATCTGGAGCTCTAGAGAGATACAGCAACAAACAAGAACAAGAATCTTCAACACCAATATCAAATTGGTATTGCTTGTTGGCGCAGAGACCTCGAGGATGACAAAGTCCACAATCGACAAAGCGCAAACCTTCATCAACAACTGTTGAAGAAGAATCCTGAAGATCCACCTGCCAGACAAGATCAGCAGCAACGATCTGTTGCTAAAAACAAAACAACAACCAGAAACAGACAAAACTTTAGGAAGGAAATGGAAATGGATCGGGCACACACTATGAAAAACAGTATCAGACACAATCAGACAAGCCCCGACTTGGAACCTCAAGGAGGGAGGAAAAGAGGCCAGCCAATGGACACCTGGTGACAGGATCTCCAAGCAGAGGTCAACAGACTGGGACACAACTGGCATCAGATTGAGGAGAAAGCGAATGACTGAGAACTCTGGAGGTCCCTTGTTGACGGCCTATACTCTGGGGAGGGAGTCAGGCGCACATTACTGGCTGGATGTGGTTATTAAATACTAGTAAGATATGTAATGGAGGATAACTACGCCAAACATCAGTGCACTGAACATAAACACTTCAATTACCAATGATTAAATAACAAGCCGACACATTATGTAATTACACCATTTTAAATCAATAGTCAAAATGTTGGGGAGGGTTTGGTCTGATAGAACAGTTTCAGTTTTGGCAAATATTGCATCGATACCATCGATATCGATATATCTGCGAATGGCTGATATAGGCTCCAACTATCAGCAAAGTGATATATCGGACAGTTCCCCTTCAGTCCCACGGTGTTCTCAGTATTTCTGATGTTCTCTCACAGTGACTGTAATACGTTTGACATGGAAATGAGCCCACAAGAAGACAAGTCTCTTCCTTCCTCTTTCTGACCATCTGGCGGGTCAAATGGATGCAGTCTCAAAGGTCAAGTCAGCCATGATCCACTGTGACCCTGTCAATATCACGGCTGCACTTATCTGTAATGGACACTTTGTGAGGCTGATAGTCAGGTGGGGGGTCGTGGGTGTGCTACGCACAAGTGTGTGAATGTATTTGTCTTTGTATGTGTGGAGCCATGACGGCATTCAAATGACTGAAGTGTGACATGAGAGGATTGCAGCTAACATTGTGCCCTTGAAGCGCTCACCAGTCAAGGGTGTGTCTGCCAACTGTGTCTTGGCGTGAATGTTTGAGTACACAATGAAAGTAAGTGTGTCGCCTGGCTCTGGGAACTATTTCACCCAGAGTCCTTGACACACTAAGTAACAGAATGTATGCATGGGTAGTAGAGCCTATAAAAAGCCGTGCTGGAATGAAAGCGGGTCTGTCTTCCCTGTAGCTAGCTGCGATAGCGTAGCCCTTCCTTCGCTGGAGCCAGATAATAATGAAACACTGGTGTCGGACAGGAGACAGGGGAAAGAATCAGGCCTGT
>JAPZDX010000010.1:15107682-15117855 GCA_029783625.1 Naso annulatus | reverse complement strand
CCATTAAAAAGTGATGTAACAAGGGCACCAAACCAGTACTATGGGCAATCATTTCGTAATGCTATTAATACATACTCAGTTAAGTCAATCAACTCTTTCCTAAAAGTGACACCATCTATGACACAGTTACTATAATTATGAAGTACAGATGACAGACTTCTTTCACCAAGTCTTTCATGGGATTAGGCTGCCACCTGGTGGTTTATAAAGACACCAGAAACTGAGGTCCACGCATGCAATTAAGCACCAAATTTAGAACTAAACTTTCTCAATATCATGGCAGTGCTTTGATCACGGGACGATCTCCAACATAGCTGCAAAATAAAAGTTTGTCCTTGTGCAAGAAAGGATCAAACACTTAGGAGATTTCAAGGTTTCATAAAATGAGATTGTTTAACACATACACTGCAATTTTAAATGGTCCAGGAGTCAGATTTTTACAGTTTCATGTTGGGATTTGAGGTATTTTTTTTTAAATCTTCACAGTGTCAAGTTAAGTGGCTCGATAAATATGGAACAATGCTAAATCCCAACAGCTACAAATGCAGGGTAAAAATGAGGAAATCCTGACTGATCAATAAAAGCATGCTGCAGCAAGGAGACACTTAAGTTATTAGGACAAAGGGTAGTAGGACATCATACAGCAAAGATCATTTTAATGGTCCCAAATATTCTGAACAACTAAGTGTACACTCATGTAAAAGGAAAAAAATGAGAAGATATGACAAAATTCATCACATCTAGAATTCCACTCAATCTTTAATCAAGACGGGATTACAAATTCTCCAAAAAATCTGCAGTTTCAAAGGGCAAAAAGGGTAAAACTAGCTCACCTACTGAGGTCTTTAAAAACCTGTTCAAGTGTGACTGAAAACGTCCTGAACATTTAAAGGCAGGTCTTTTTTGTTGTCATTTACAAAAAACAGGAGAAAGGTTGAGACAAATAGAGAACAAAAAGAAAATCATGAAGAAACTGCTGGCTTTTTTTTTTTTTTTCTCTTCAGAGAAAGAACGTCCACTGAGGAACGACGACACTGATGACATCATCAAACGACAACAAGGACAGCTCTTTGCCACATGCTGCCTCCCGTCTGGTCCTATATTCTAACTTAAAGGGGAAAAAGGACAAAAAGCAACAGACAAAGACAGGAAGAAAGCAGTGGAGAAAAGAAGTAGAAAGAAACAAGGAGGAAGGTGAATTCTGAGGTGGGGGGGGCGGGGATGGGGGTGCGAGTGGTGGTTCTGGGTCTGAATTGGCCAACCCATTCTGGCCGCTGTGATGTCCTTCCCTGAGTGGGGGGGTGGGGTGGGGGTGGGGGCAGTGGGTTATGGTCCGAGCCCACGAGCTCTCTTGGATTTCACTCTGCGTGTACATGTGTTTGTTTTTTTTTGTATGTGGTCTTTTCCTCCAGTTGTTAAATCACCAAACTCAACCGGTCTCATCCTGTCCGAGTCTGACGATCTGTTGAGTGTCATCTTTCCCCCCAGCTTCCACACGTCTGTTCCACTCCTCAGACGCTTTTTCGCTCCTGGTTTCCTGATTGGCACTTGTATGAAGTGGGCTAGTCTGAGGAGGCTTTGTATTCCTTCGCAGTCCGCTCCTCTTTGTGGCCACCCGCTGACGGCGAGGGGTGGCTTTCATTCATTCGATTTGTTTTACAAGTTTGATCATTCCTGTGTGAAGTCTAAGCTCTGAAACTGTCTGAGCGGAGCAAAAACTGAAACAGTGAAACTTCTTTAGGAGCTCAGTTTGGACTTCTTCGAAGGTGGCAGAGAGTCCTCTTTACTCTCCCCTTCCTCCTCCTCTTCTTCCTCCTCGTCGTCGTCATCAGGGTAGTCCACCAGTCCCACTAAACCCTGAAGAAGAGAAGAACCCCATAAATAAAAATCTAGACATCCTGACCAATTAGTCAGACACTTAAAAGAACTATGTGGCCACCTGGGAGACTTTGGTTTTGGCTTGTTTTCCCTACAAATTTAGTACATGGGCAACTATAATTGGCTACTCTGTTTAAACTCAAGTGTTCTTCTTGTCTCTCTAAAACTCTACAACTCCCATCTGTCAATGCAGAAATGAATCAGTTCAATAAAACCTTCAACCAACTGTTTAAACTTATGTATGTATTTTGTCTCTTCTAATAAACTGTCACTGTTGTGTCCCTTTTTTTTATTGTAATTAATGGATACAAGTACAATTCTGTCCAATGGCACACTAGTTGTGATGATCATTTTTTGTACAATACAAAACAAAGATGGTGGGAGTTGTGTGAAATTTGACGGCCTAAGTGTGAAGATTCATAGTTAAAGCTCAATTTCCACTAAATTCTTCCTCTTCCTCAAGCAGCGTTTGATACAGAAGACATTGAGCAAAATAAATTCTGTCTCTGTCCTCAGTAACGCTGAACTTCATAATAAACAACTAAAGTTAAAGAGCCACACATTTACTATTAACATGCTGATAGGTACCTTTGTGGTTACAGTTGTGGTGGAGGGTGAGCTTCGTGCCCCTGAGCCTGGAGAGCCAGGTGACCCCGGAGAACCTGGGTTCAGTGAGGCAGACGAGGGAGGGCTGGAGAGGCTGGTTTTAGTGGAGCCAGAGAAGGCGAGCTTGAAGCTGGGGTTCTGTCGGCCTGATAGGCTCGACTTTCCCAGTACTTCTTTGTCCTCTGGGTCTTTCACTAGAGGTAGAGAGGAAGAGATTGACAAGAAACGTTCATTCTTCTAATTCATGAAGTGTTTTTTTTTTTTTTTGTATAATTTCACAACTGAACAAAATGTGTGCTCTATTATTACAACATGTTACTATAGAAAACGTCACTTTTGGGTGTGTTGAAGGCAACATGTGACTGTATTTCTGAATAAATGCCCAGCTCTACCAACACTTTTAAAAGAGACCTAACTTGTATGTAAAAACAAATGTTTGAGAGGCTGTGGGTTTAGTTCTAGCTGAGTCAAAACAGTCTATATACGCAACCTCGGTTTAACTACAAACAAATCACCGCAGAAATGTATTTAGACTTGTACATGTGCCTTTCAGGTAGATTTACTGAAATAGCCATATGCCCTTGACATTTATCATGACTGGACTTAAAGCAGCATTAAAAGCATCTTGCAAATGTAAACATCTGTCTATCAAAATGGCAGGTTGACTAATTGCAGATGACTATTTGAGGTCAGTAAATAAAGCTTTGCAATTTTCAACACAGGCTTTCAGGATTTCAGCACAGCGAGACAATCTAATCACAGTGCTGTTTCGTTTACAAATCTGCCCCTTTTCCTGTAAAATGCAACAAAGTTTACTTTACATTAGCTTTGGCTTTATTCATATCATCATTAGTTTGTCTTTTTCTTTCTCCCCAGTCACACCAGGGAACGGCAAAGCAAACCTGTCTTTCTAAGAGGCTCCTCCTTTCTCACAATGTTACATCCACCATAAAAGTAAAGCCTAATATTTCAAGGCTGGAGAACAGTTCAGAAAAAAACCCCACTTAACAGACAGGGACTCTCACTAAAACAAAAACACACATTCCCACAGAAGCTGAACAGAGCTGAAAACACTGCATTTCCACACTTACATTTCTTCCTCTCCATGAACTTGCTTATAGGTTCCATGAGGTCTTCGTCTGTCTTCATCTTGTCAGAGGGAGGGACCACTGCCTCACCGTCCTCGAGGTCATCCTCATCTGTGTTAAACCACATCTCCTCTTCATCCTCCAGTGTCCTTGCATCACGACGGAAGCGGTGGTTCCTCAGGATGGAGCGCATGCTGGAGAAGACCATGTACAGCTTTAGTCAAAAGTCTAAATGCTTTGCAGTACACCAATTATGTAAAATTTAGCATTTAGTGCTTAATGTGTGAGACAACTCCCAACAATGTGTGAATCTGTCCCTTACTTAACTATTGGTATGTATGCTACACTGTACATTTCCACAGTAATAAACGTAAGTATAAAATAAATTGGCTTTCACTTGCAGTGGAGCATGATCAGTGTGCTGGGTGTGATTTGTCCAAAACATACAGAATTGTCTTGAATATAACGACATAATTGCTAATTTAGTTTCAGTCAAGTCCTCGGCCTCCGTGTGACATTTTCATTTATTACATAATTTACAAGTGCAATCATAATTGTTGGTCTTTGATTTTCTTTGAGCTGATATAAACAGTCTGTAATCTACACAGAAGCAAGCAACTTATTGAGTATGTTTTCATGACTGTGTAATGTACCAGGACCTAACAGATGTTTGATACAATGCAGCTGTCCGATTTTACAACTTTACATCATTAGCATACAAAATGCTAAAATGACTTGGACAAGAAGAATACTGTAATCACTTGTTTCATAAGATAATATACACTGAACATGAAGTACTCGAACTCAAACTATTTGTTAGAACTGCAGGAAATTGCCAAAAGATTTCAGGAGGAAAGTGCAGTTTTCATTTTTATTTATTTATTTTTAAAAAGCTGTCCAGGTGAAAAGTGTAGTGAATTTATGTTGCTCTAAGTAAGTGATGGTNNNCTGAACATGAAGTACTCAAACTCAAACTATTTGTTAGAACTGCAGGAAATTGCCAAAAGATTTCAGGGGGTTTTCATTTATTTATTTATTTTTAAAAAGCTGTCCAGGTGAAAAGTGTAGTAAATTTATGTTGCTCTAATTAAATGATGGTCTTGAGTGACGTGCTTGGCAGCGTCATCCTCTGATTTGACTGTTCTTCATAGTCATATATGAGTAAATAAACTGCACAGTCTCAGTCATTAGTTAACACCACTCACTATGTTTAAATGAGAACCTGCAATACACTTGCTTTGTCTAAAAAGAAAAAAATTATTATATATATATATATACAGTGTGCTAAAAAAAGGAAATAGACAGCCTTTACTGTCATTGTACTGTGGACAGCAAAAACAAAAAGCTCTCACCTATCCAGTTTGGGGTTATCTTGCCGCTCTCGCTGCTGTTCATACCGCAGCTTCAGGCCCTTGAACGTCTGGACATAGTCCACATCCTCTAGAGCCTTCCAGTAGTTCTCTACTATATGAGCTGTGAGAGATTTCACATCCTCCTGGGAGCAATGGGAGGGGAGAGAGAGAGAGGGGTGAAGAGATGCAGCAGAAGAGGAAATTGAAAATTGAAGTATGGAGAGGTAAGAGAAGTTCAAAGTTCAGGACAGAGCCAGAGCAGAAGAGGAATGAAGTGCAGAGAAAACAAGCAAGGGAGGGGAAAAAGAGAGGGGAGATAACACCAAACATGTTAGAATGAATCAATGTAACGTCGTATCACAAGCTTTCATCACTGGAGAAGTGGTGTGACGACCTCTGAATATTGCTTTCTACCTATGCTGTGACATAAACACTAATGCTAAAGAAGCAGAGCAACAGTCAACGTAATAAATGAGACCCACAGAAACACTAAAAAAAAATCAAAGATAAAATGCAATCAAGGGGCAAAGAAGAACCATCTCTTCAACTTCCTAAACCAAACCCAGCAAGGGGCAAGAATAGGCTCCAGTCTAACCGTCCTGTAAATACTGATATCAACAAACAGCGACTTCATCCTAAATTCATTGGTAAACATCTTCCTTTTTTTGGTGATCTACTAAAATAAAAAAGGATGCAATTGCCATCTTAACTGTTACAAAATTTTGAGGGTGAAAATGGGGAACACTCACCACACGAACATATTCAAACATCTCAATGATGGCTGAGTTCATGAGATTGTAGCGTGAGCCGTTGTTGAGGAAGGCCTTAATGACGGGCTCAAAGAGAAAGTTCCTCATGATGTAGCGATTGTAGAATTCATCCTTCAGACCAATGATCCTCCGCATGAAGCGCAGAGCGCCTGGGCAGAGAACGATAAAGGTCAATTATGAGCCCGGAACAAGAAATTCGCATTACCATTCAAAACTTTGCAATGCTTTGAAAGCTTGATTCAGTAGAGTCACATGGCTCAGAGCACAACTGGTCTTTCATGCATTTCTGTTGTAGAAAGTCATCTTTAAAAATAGACGTTATTATGTATGAAGTGTTTGCAAGAAAGTTATGCTTGCTACATGTACAACTAAATGCCCTGCAATAATTCAACAGGCTTAGGGCCAGCGTCCACTTTGCGTTCATTTCTGAGCAGCAGCATCTTTTTTCTATTGTTCTCAAGGAGGAGAGAGCGACTGCAGGAGCAGGCAAACGCACAGAGAAAAAGCGCAATGCTCAGTATGTTTTTTTTTTTTCTGCACCTTTCTTGTGCAGCCTCTCTGAGTCCTTCAAAGTCCAAAATTTCTCAACTTTTCCACCAGCGCTGTTTTCAACAAGCAGTAGACTGTTGTGTTGTTTCGTTGTTTCAGCGAGTAGTAGATTGGTCAGGACTTGAAGATGGAGGAGTAGCTAGTGTTGGCCGTCTCCAAGTACCGAATACAATATGTCCAACAAAAACTATCATAACAGAGAGAGGGAAACCCATCTGTGTGTTTGTGTTTGTTCAAATCATGCACCCACATCCTCCGTGATCCATATCTGTTTGCTACAGCTGTGATAGTGGGTCCACATCATTATTAAGCTCATCGTCCATACAAGGTACGAAGGACAGGATCCTCTGTTTGATGCTTACTCATAGTAGAAAAAAAAAAGATTTCAAACAGAAATCAGACAGTAAAAGCAGTTGAGCAGTGTCGATCATACAGCGGCCCTTGTCAAGATATTGCTGTCGTGGTGACAAGATGCATGTGCAACGTTTTTTCTCTCAGCGAATTAAACACGTTAGCCTAACACTGCCGAGCGCTCCGCCAGCACTTTTCTGCTCTGAAAAAAACGCCATGTGGACATGGACCCTTACAAGTGACAGAGCACAGAGACTCCAAGATACCACCCCCAACACTTCTATAAGAACATAACCAGTCACTAGCAAAGGAAATTAGAAGCTTTGCATCAAAATCCGTGCGGATTTGAAAAGGACTAGGTTCATGTCGTGTCAAGTGTAAAGTGACATTTATTGCAGATAACAAACACCAGATGTGTTGCTCTGTGTTAAAATAAATATAACTTAAGAAGACAAAAATCATAAGAGGTGACTCCAACATCTGGAACCATAGTTTTGATTTAAATGAGCTTAAAAAGTTTAGAACTGTGTCTGATTTGACAGGTACTATAAATCTAAGATGATTATATGTTACTCACATAGTGCCAGGAAGGCGTGCTGAGAGGCAGTGAGCACGAGTACCCTCCTAAGAATGTCCTTGTTGATGATATAGTTCTTGATGTGGTAGGTGTGGTGCTCAACACAGAACGTCAGCAACTCCAGAATCAAGGCCAGCAACTGGGATGTTTGAAAATCATCTAATAGAAGAAAGAAGACGGTGAGAATCATAATATGCTTTTACATTTTTATCAGTGTTACAAACCCCCCCTCCCCACATGGGTTTTGCAGATTTTCGATACCTTTGCTTGGTTTTTCTTCTGTGGTGTTGGCCAGTAGTGGGGCTGAGAGGACATGCATACAGTGCTTGTAGAAGAAGCTCAAGAACTCTGTCTTTTCTGTTTTCTGAAAGGGGAAAAAGAAACCGTTTTTTGCTAAGTAACACAACTTTGCTGTATATTTACAGCACACAACACTCAAGAACAACGATGAAGGTGGAGAGCTCTGGCCCAACCTGTTCTATCAGTGGAACTGTGTATTCAAGAGGAACTTGATTAGCAGAAAAAAGCACCTTTCTAGTGTGAATATTTAAAATTTTCTGCTACAACTTGTATCGGTTCTCTCCTCTAACAGCAGGTATCCACACCAGGAATACTGATTTCTTTTTTGCAAGTTTCAAAGAAAACCTGGCTATTGCATATTTAGAACCCCAAGTTCCTTTGCTCCTTCTAATCATCCCGTCACTCCAATTGCTGCTAAACAATTCATTTTATCATCAATTTCTAATTTTATTAGATAATAAGTGATTATCTTTCACTATTTGTTTTACAGATTAATCACTGGTCATCTTTTTGACATTTAATAATGATGAATGAGATGTTACTGCAATGACAGTTTACAGGTACAGCTGTGTGTAACAGTCACATGTAAGAGCACTTCTACAATATTTGTGGACTAAAAATTAATCTTATCCTCATTTCCATAGTGATTAAGAAATATTTAAAAGACCATCAGGCTTTATGAAGATGCTGAAAATTATTTGTGTGCATACTTCCGTCTTTGTGCACGCACACAGTTGTGAATCTACCAAAGGATTATGCATCTGGCCCCATTTCTGCTCCCCTGGCACACAGTTTGAGAACTGATGTTCTAGCCCACACCTGAAGTTGTTTTCGGTTGATGAAGTTTTATTGAATTGTATTTACCCAACATCCAGCATTCTAAAGTATTTTGGACAAGCTGGATCAAAGTATCAAGGACTTATTTTCAATGTTCAATCAAGGTCTTTATACACTGATGTCTTTCGGAGTTGTACAAAAGCTCACATTTGCTGTAGCCAGCATGTTCTCGGGGTCAACCAGAGTCCGTAGTAGGCCCATCAGCTGCACGGCTCCGCCTAGCTCAGGGTCTGTATCACAGATCATGTGTTCTATGATCAGGTTGATCAGAAGGATGTCCTGAAAGGCCAATAAAAAATCGTTAGCAACACAACACATGTTCATATATATGCCTCTGTGATATATTTTTGTCTGTCTTGACTGTTGATATACTTACATCATCATTCTGCTGAGACTCTTGCATCACAAACTCTCGTACCATGGAGGGGTTGTACTCCACCAGATAAGAGAAAATATCTGTGGCTGCCCCACGCACCTGAACATCATCCATTCCCTGTTTCATGAACATATATTACATTTGTCAGAGAACTGTGAACACAAAAACACACCAACTGCATGCTCCGAGACGAGCTTGATGCACGAAACCTACTAGTTCATTTTGCCTGAGAACAAAGTGTATCTGGCTGACTAATCTGTCCTCTTGTATCAGATCAGCTTTTCTTGTTTGTTCTCCTGCACTCACTGTTATGATTGTATAAGTAACTCCTCCATCAAACACAAAAAATGGACTGAAGCAAATTTCTAATTTGAACATGACAGAAAAGGAGGTATGATGGCATGTCACTGAGAGGAGATGCATATCATGACAGCTGCAATGCGGTGTTGGGGGTCTTTAATGTAGGGCTGCAACTAACAATTATTTTCATTATCAATCAATCTGCCAATTATTTTCGAGATTTTTTGTCCCATGAAATGGCAATGAAGTGTAAGAAATGTTCATCTTAATTTCCTGTAACCCAATGTGACGTCTTCAAATTGCTTCTTTTGTCCAAACAACAGCCCAGAACACAAAAACTCCACATTTATTATCATAAATGACACAGAAAAGCAGCAAATCCTCACATTTAAGAGGCTAAACCAGCATTTTTTTTTCTTTTCTTATTTGAAAAATGACTGAAAAGAATCAATTATTAAAAAAGCTGGCAAATAATTTTCTATAAATCGATTAGTCGTTGAGCTTGAGTTTAAACTATTCTTTCACTTGGTATTTTGAGAGGTAAGAAACTCAGTTCTGCACAATGCACCAGCCCAACGTCAGAAAGTTGAAACTGAGTCAACTTTAGGAAAGGTAAGCAGGAAAAGGGGATTTTTTTTAGCCAGTACATAACTACCTGCTTCTCACTGAAAATACCTTTTAGACGAATGATAATTTCACAACTTTATATTATACATGAAGGTCATAATATGTAACTTATGCACACACAATCTTATGCTGTCATGTCTTCCCTCTGCAAGAATTTTCATTATATGAGAATGTGTCTCAACTACACACAATGTTCTCAGTTCACATGTTAAGATGACTTAGGTCAAAATAAATCAGTCAAGTCGACCCTAATTGTGTTTTGTCATCTGACACAAACTTACATCATGACATCTGAGAAGGATTTCTACTGATCTCTGATCAAACTGCTTTACCAAATTTTCTTTCAAGCGTCTGTCTTGTCATGCAGTAAACTCCCAACCTCAACACATATACACTACACATACTGCAGCTATTACTGGATGTTGCAATATCAAGTAGAGCTGCAAAAACTAATGTATTAATAGAAAATGAATGACCAACTATTTTGATTATCGATTAATCGTTTCAGTCATTTTTCAAATAAAAAGTCTTAAATTGTGAGGATTCGCTTCTTTTCTGTGTC
>JAPZDX010000010.1:15094975-15107582 GCA_029783625.1 Naso annulatus | reverse complement strand
TCTGTGTCATTTATGATAATACATGAAGTGTTTGTGTTTTGGGGTGTTTTTTGGACAAAAGAAGTAATCTGAAGACTTCACATTGGGATCTGGTAAATTAAGACAAAAAATTTTCTGATTTCTTTTTTTTTGGGGGGGGGACATTTCATGGAATAAATGATTAACTGTGAAAATAATCTGTAGATTAATCAATAACGGAAATAATCGTTAGTTGCGTCTCTAATATTATGTTCTGGTCAGACTTACATCCACACAAAACTGATCAATAATGAGGCATTACCAACTCTGAATATATGTCCTGAGTGTGATTAGATGCATGAGTTTAGTAAGTGTCAGACAAGACTTGACGGGACAATTCAGCCGTAAACCAAACCTGAACCTGCAAACGCTCCTTTGTACACATCTATGAAATCCCACAAAAACCTGGAGCAGGCACCCTCTGATCATGATGAAGGCCAAGGGTTTAACATGATAGACTTTTTTGTGGTACAAATTAATTTGCTTGTTCGAGAAAAAAAAATGCGTCGCGGTTCTTAATTCAAGATCAAACACAAGAGCACACAAAAAATACACATCTGAAACCTGCCTCCTCAAGTCACAACATATTGTAATCTTACACCACAATAAAGGGAGTCTGATTCTGCTTCCGCAACTAGATGTTTTTGTGGTGTGCACAATACATGGTAACCAAATGACACTGTATAGAAAAAGTAAACAGTTGTATCAACATACTGCAAACACTCCATTAATGTTTTCACTACTGATGATATTGGTATGTTTCTGTTTTGTGTCATATTTTTCTTCAACATGTATGTACGTGACCTAAATTAACTTTTAATTTATCCTCATCCTGATCCTAATGTGAGAAAGGCTTCCCCGCTTCCAATGCAACTGACAAAAAAAGTCAAGTTCTCGTTCAAGCTAACTTGTCCATTTAAATGAAATCCAACAAAGTTTAAGCTCGCAGCACTCACCAGTATGACCTCTAGTGCAGGTAGGATGCCCATGTTTGACAATGTCTTGAAGAAGGCATCTCTGTTTTGAGGTTGTAACGTTTGTGAGAATGCACAGAATTCCTTTAGGAAATTCACATGTAAATGAAGAAATTGACACAGTTCTATGAAACAAGGAACAAGTATGAAAAATGAGAAGAGTATTGGATAAATAAACTCTGACGGTCCGGCATACCAGTTCGTGTCTTTTGTCGTCGTCTGTAGCCTCATCTGTTAGCTGTGCAAAGAGGTCTGTCAGGAACTTCTCATCGTCCTGACATCAAAAAGGAATAGTAAATCAGTAAATCAGGATGTGGGAAAAATTTCCTCTTGACCTTTAGACTTATCTGAGGTCAGTTGTGCACTTTGCCAAATCTACTGCAATACACTTGCTGTTGCTCTTTAACAGAACACATCACATACAAAATGTGCGCCCTGTAGTTACCAACAGATTCTGAAGTTACAATGTGACATGTTTCATAATGAATACATCTTTAGATTCGACAAAAAATAAAAATCAGATATTTGTTTACTGATATTTTGAAGTATTGTAGACTACATTGAAGAAAATCTACAAATAAAAAGTAATAAAACAGAACTGGGTTTATGATTTTACTGAGGTCTTCTGACATGTCCATTTGATAATAACAGTATATGACGTGGTTGTTTAAATATATTCAACAAATATACAACACTCGGTCTGTAAATTTTGCCTTGACAAGACAGCTGTAAGGCAAGTGAGGGACAAAGTTCCCAATCAGTCGTGTTTGACTTCAGAATTTCACGTAGCACAGTGTACCAGAGTCAACAGTGTGCCAGTTTCAGTTTTCCTCTAGCACAGCGTAACTGATTTACACAACACTTCTCCATCTCTATGGAGACAGCCATACATAAACACTGCTGAGTTGACACAGTACAAAAACACAACGATCACACGACCATAAAAGACTAGCAGACAAACTCAGACTGGGTAAAGCACAATGAGCCTAAAATAAAACCTTTGTGCAATCCCACAATTACTGTAATTTCCAGATTATTTTGAAAATATTCTTTTATGTGTGCATTTAGAAGTTAGAGGCTATAGTGGGGTTATCTATTTGTAAAGCTTATTCATACTGAGATCAAATACATTTTTCAATCATTTGTTTTCCCAATGAGTAAAGTTTTAAAGTGAAAATGAGAAGCATATACACATTTTAAAAAACTATGAAAACACTTCACTGACAAACCTTACAATGCATTTCTGCCTATCTCACCTGTAGCATGCCCACTATCTCCACCTTATTGAAGAAGATGAAGGAGTGCAGGGTGGACAGCATGTTTTCCTCAAAAACAGAGGGCGTGGGCAGCACCATATCCTGAATATACTGTACCCGATACGTCTGGTGTATTTTCTGACGCAGTTCCGGGTCAGAGATGGGGATCACTTCCTTAAAACGGGCTGTCTTAGTTAGAAACTCCCGATGCCTCCGTGGCTGCGGGAGTGCTGGGTCAAACTCCAGACAACCAATGACGTCCATGATGCATTCGTCAGAGAACATAACCTCAAACAGTGCAGTACGATTGAGCAGGAAGATGCCTTTAATGATTTCATACATGTGGTGCAGTCCCTCTCTGTTCTCCAAATCCTCACACACACGGAACAGCTCCAGGAGCTTTCGAATGTAACCCTCATTCTCCACCGCCAGTGCCAGTTTCTCGCGCCGCAGTGGTGATGGGAGTGAGGAGGCCACCAGCTCAGCCAGGTCCTCCAAGCGGTTCAGTTCACAAGGTGGTAGCTCCAGACCTGGCGACGACATGTCATCAAAGCGTTCCTCCTCAGACTCATCCACTACATCCTGGGTGATGTCCAGTGACGGGTCATTTCCATGCACCTTAACAATGAGGCAAACAAATCAGTGATGCAAGATGTGATATGGCTCCTACACACCGGGCCAACGGTCAGGGTCACGACTTGTCATGGCTGTCAGAGAGAGTCAGTGTCTCTGGTCAGTGTGGTGTTGAAAGCAGCGTCAGAACTGCTCCGCCGCGCTTGTCCGAGGCTTTCTGGCCAATTCAACATGTAGAATCTGTGGCAACTCATCGGTGAGAGAAATCACTCTCATTGGTTGTTCAGGTAAGCAGATCAGGGCATCAAAAAAGACAAAGAAACAGAGGGCAAGAGCCCCTTAAGCCCGTCACTGTAGTTTCCGTGACTACACACATTTAGTGTGGCTCTTCCTTATTGTTTACTCTGCCTCTTCACAAGTGCCATTTATAACTTTTACCAGGCATATTATTAGTTAGAAGCAGCCATATTAGCAAGAGGGGATTCAAAAAATGCTGCTTCATCATAACAGTTTGTACATCTACAGAAAGGGAACTGCCCTGGTGCAGGCGCAGCATGGACAAGCTTGGTGGTCACCTGCTGTTGTCTTTGTGGTGTTGACAGTGCTACTTTTTGGCCCCTAACCCTAACCCCCCAACCCCTTTGCTGCAACTTGTTCTTTGTTGTCAGTTTGGTGTGTAGGAGCCTATAGTGAGTAACACAAAATACCACCAGGAGCACCCAAACACACTTAATATCAAATGCATACACAGATAGAGCAGACAAACATACACCCACTCAATGTGAAGTGCAGTTACCTGGCATATTTTCTCCCAGATTTCATCACAGCCAGCCTTCTCCTGGAAGCTGAGTGCCAGATCATAGTTTTCAGCCTCTGACCATACTATCAATGTATCCTTTCCGAAAGAAAAACAAAGTCAGTATAGCACATTCAGTACACAAAGAAGGAAAAAAAAACACAAGCTACATGAGTCTATTACACCATGCCATGTGCTGACCTGTTGTTTCTGGTAGGCTGTGTTTGGATTGATTTTGGACTCCAACAGTAGGGAGCCTGCCAGGTTAAAAAGAAAGGTGGTCTGTAAGCGCTGTCAAAACGACTTTCATGGGATGTGGCATAAAACTAGGCGTTACATGCATAGCTGCAGTTGACACTGCTTGTTAAAATAAGTCTGTGTGGAAGGTAGTGTTTGCATACAGTAGTTATTAAGCATAAGAGATCCGCATTGCCTGAGATAGTCTTACCATCACTCTCTGCTCGCACCAGTAGAGATGTGCCTTTCAAACGCTCCACATAGCCCGAGGAGACGTGCCCGGTCCCACGATCATCCCACTGTCTGTCCTCATTGAGGGTGTAGACTTTGACTCGTCGACGAGTGTCCGTCATCCTGACAGGTAGTTGTAGCCGGTTTCTCCCCTTCCGGACTTTCCTGACTATTACAGGATTAACTTACTACTGCACCTGACAACGCCACAACTACAGTTCACGTTTTGCACCTGTTCCTTTTTTAGAAATCACTGCTTACTGTCATCAGGGATCAACCTGGCCAACACTTCTTTGAAGGAAGTTAACAGTAAACACCAGTATGAGTATCCAGGGAGATTCCCCAATCGATTCTGCAATTTCGACTAATGTCTGGTTATTTTTAACGAGCTGCCTAAAACTTATGTCGCCAGGGTTGTAGGCAACACGCCATACAAAATCAGCTTACAGACCATTGTAGCAAGCTAACTAAAGTCTAATTTTCAGTGCGGACGGCACTGGTGTTAGCTAACGTGTTATTCTACAAAACAATGGCTGACAGACATTGCAAAGTCCTAGCACACAGCAAACAAATAAGTTTTCCGAATAAGCCCTACTGTTACGATCCCTGGTTCCCAAAACACTCTGCTCGCTTATTAGTACAGTGTGTACGCTTGCGAGCAACGTTTGCCACTTACGTTAGCTAGCTAACCTAGCGAGTTATCTGGCTAGCTAGTACGACAACTGCCTACGCTCCACATATTCAATGTCAAACAACACTTTAAAACGAAACGACCGTGACCTGTGCACCGATAACATTATTTCACACTTGCGAACCGTGGACACCGTGTTTAACCTGGACGAATGTTTCTAATTGTGTCTGAATAATATTCCGGCTAGGTAGCGTTAGCTGCTATTTCTTCCTAAGTGTTCCGCCATGTTCTGGCTCGGGGCCGCGGAGAGACCACTCTCTCCTTACTGATATTGATGCATCGCAAAAAAATATGCAAACCAATTAACTGTAGTCGTATGAATACTTCAAGGTTACGTTTTACATTACAGTGCTATTTGCCATTCATTCCCGACGTATTGCTCAGATAATTGCTAACAGCCCCCCGTGAGTATTCAGCCATCTTGGGTCCCTTCAGAGTCAGTACGGGGTTTCCAGCACAGCAACAACAGGGCAGCCCGCCACATTTAAAGAGACAGTAGCGTAACAGGCCAGACATCAAATTTCTAATGGTGAAAAGCAAATGTGAGTCGTCGAGAGGCTCCAGCAACATCCACCATTATTTTGTCCTATATATTATATAACTTACCATCCAGCCACTCTGCATCCTATTCATCAGGCAGTTAAAGATTTCACAGTTAAATTATTTTCAATTTGCAGTATCAATAACAACATTCTGAAAATGTACTGAATTGTAATAGTGGTTATACTAAAAATGCAAGAGTAAACACCGGTCAGAAAACAATAGTTTATTTAGTTTAAATCAAAGGACACACAGCAACAGGAATAGTTGAAATCAGGCTTTACACCAACCAAAATGTTTACAAAAACAGAGATTTAAATCACGGCGGTAGACTACAGAAACAATAGTAATAAAAAAATGAAATATAGAAAGAAGAAGAAAAAAAAAAAGAAATCTGCTGGGATAATTTAAATTAATGGGCCAGTCACTCTACAGACAGACTTTCCCTATTCAAAATTAAATGAGCTGCATTCAAAATCAAATGCATGTTCAAATTCAACCACCTAGGAAAAGCATTATGAAAATATCACATTAACTGAGAGCACAAAAAAAAAAAACATACAAAATAGAAAATGTACCAAGCCTGGCAAGCATTTCTCTGGGGGATTCCTTCCCATTAGTCCTTGTGGCTATCAGCCCCACTTTCGTCATAGTGTAACATATGAAAAAACAAATGAGTTGCCAAGTACGAATCAACTCCTTTCATTTATAAAGGCCATTATTTCTGACTTTGACCCATTTTTCAAAACCCCTTCCTTTCCAGATGTACCGTCAACTCAAAGTTTGAAGATGTAGCAAGATATCCTCTCACTGATGCCTTTACTTTGATGCCTGCTGAGCCTGACGCCGCAGCAGGACATATATCTTCTCCTTGATCCAGTCTTTGTTGTATGGTTGGTATGTCTGAGTGTCAGCTCTGTAACTGTAAGAAATTAAAATGAAAGTCTTCACGGGGAGTGATCAACACAGTCAATGCAATGTTGATTTTCATTCAAATTATACTTACACAAGACAGCTCAGATCTGCCAAGTCATCAATAAAGTCAAACAACTGACTAATATCGTAAGTGATAGAGGGACTGTTTGGGTTCATCCTCTTAAGATGCTCTTCATACATTTTGCAAACACCTGGAACAGAGATGTAGGACATAATGAATGGAATCAAAACTATTTCCAAAACTCTCCATTTAAAAAAGTAGCAAAAATGGAACAGATAAAAATAACCTTCATTGATGTTTTCACATTGTAACAAGGCTAATACAACAAATTGTAAAGTCAATTACAACTAGGCAGATTTCACTGAAAAGTAGAGACATGAAAAAAGGGAAAGAATTAACGAAAAGAATAACATTTTTGCTGAACTGATAAATCTTGACAATCATCTAACAGTTTCAAGCACTTTGTGCATCTCTGGTAAAAAAAGAAAAAAAAAAAGAAGAAGAAGAACAGGAGGAAGTTCGCTAATGACTCTATTATCATTGATTTGTTTAACAGACTTGCTTGCAGTTGAAATATCCAAGTCGAAGTCCAATTACTTTGCATATTGTGTGTTCCAGCATTTTGCTGCACGGTACACTTACCGTTCAATATGAAATAAAAATAATACAAAGTGCATTAAAAAGCTTTTACATTATCTCACAAAGACTCTAAATGGTTAACAGCCTCCAACGATGACAACCATTACCAAGCTTAAAGCTAAATAACTGAATTATTATTGTGACCTCACCGAAGGTAGTTTTTTAAATGATGTAATGGTAAAAGAATTTCTTCAAAACAGAATATAGTTTAAAGCTAATTACACTAATGAAGACAAAATAGCACCAGGATGTATTCAGCAGCCGATTATTACTTTTGAGCAGACTTACCTTCCATACATTCATTCACTGACTCATAGTCAGCGTACGTGCGGCCCTCAGGTCTCTTGGTAGGTTGGACAAGCAAAATAGTGTGCGACTGTAAGAATAGTTAATATTATTAAGTAAACGCAGCAATGCCAATTCTCCCCACATCACCTGACTCACTGACACGTATATTTTGTTTATTACTGGTATCCTCCCAATGGTTTTAAATTGGAGATAAACGCTTGTCGAGAGCGACAAATGACTGCAACGCTGACCCAGTTGTAAGATTTTTATAAATTACACAGCGTGTTTTATTTATAAGTTAACAGAAACAAGTGAGTTTATCCAGTGTTAACGGGGAAACTACGTGAAAAAAAGTGAATGAATAAGTCGTATAAACTACATGTTTGACAGAGTAACGTTAACCTAGTAAACGGTAGCCTCGTAACGTTAGCCTGTTAGCTTAGCTATGATGATATAAAAGGAACTAATATAGCTAATGCTATGAGGGTTTACCTCTTTAAACCTAAAACAAAAACACCTTTACCATGTTTATGCTGGCCACAGTCCCTGGCTATATTTGAGGGACGCAAAACTGCAAAGAAAATCGTTATTTATTGCTTCCCAACTCCCGTGCGATGTAGCTGCTTGCAGAAAAATACTCACGGGAAATGAAATAAATCTTATTCCGGTTGTAAAGTGAAGTACCTTCAAAATAAGTATTACTTTCAAAATAAAACTCTGGTTTAAAATTACAGAATTATTTTATTTTATTTTATACAAAACCGATAAATTTGTGTTGGAAAAACAATATATACAATACAGGAGCCTATTTGAGTAAAGTTAGTAAGCTACATACATAATTGCATTTTGTTTTGTAAAGACTGATCAATAGTTTATTAGAGAGATTGTGAAATTTGTGTGAGTGTGTAAGCATGTGCATTTATTGGAAATGTCACAGAAGCAGATTGAGACAAAGATGAAACCACAAAAGTTTTTCAAGTTACCAGACAGCTGAAAATTTATTGATTAGCTTTATGACTTAATCTCATAATATTATTGTAGTCTAGTCTGTATTGAAACACAAAGATAAATGAATATAGTTACTGAGCATCACAAACAAAAAGCCAAAAATCAAAAAGATAACAAAGAACCATGACCTGTGCTCATGTCAGTTTTACAATGGAATTTGATTCATAGAGACATCACTCTGGTTTTTCCATGATTTTGAGGTATTAGTGGTGTGCACCATTATGCACTTGCCCTCAGTGGACCCCTGGGTGAACCTCTTCTTGGGGTCTCTCTACGAGCTGCAGCTGGGGGCTCCCTCACTGTAGCCGCACCCCCACACCCACCCCCACACCTTCTCTGGCATGCTTCCAGGGACATAAAGTTATTGCTGTTGCCCTGACAGCTTCCAAACCAGAACTCGTTGCATGTGCGAGTGGCTGAGTCATAGTAGAATCGCAGCTTCCAAGTATCACAGGGACCCTCGTCCAGAGGAAGGGAGCACACGTTTGTTGACGGAGTAGATGGAGAGGCAGGAGATGGCGGTGTGTGCTGCTCAGGGAGAAGGACAAAGAAAGAGATATTAAAACTTTTTAAAATGAATTAGCAATTATATCATGTCAGTAAAAAATGACTATTTAGAGGTTTGTTTTGAAAATAGGATATTCCAGTGATATCCTGTTGTGTTTCCCTAAAATTGGGGATTTTATGAGACCCTGATTAAAGCAATAATTATTTAAACTTTGTCTAGCAGAAACGGCAATGTCCTGATTGTTAGTTGCTAATATTGGTCATCATGCTCCATAAATGCTAGATCCTACACTTTCAACATTAGCCAGTTAAAAAACAAAATCTTTCTTACTTCAGTCCCTAGATTTGTAATTCATCACTACAACATCCCTTGAGTTTTTTTGTCCAACTTGCCAATGCCTCTCCAGAGCCAAAGAGGACACTTGACTTGTTCTGGGTTTTTTTTAATCTAAAAAAACCTACTTTATTTAAAATCTTGAAATGAGTTTATTTAAAAAAAGATGGGAATCAGATTTGATTCCTACCACAGTCGTCACAGATGTTGGGTATTCGGTACATCCAAACCTTCCAAATCCTTGAGCTGGGGTCACTCCATCCAAACAACAGCCATACCTAAGAAGAAAGAAATGTTTTTATTATTATTTTTTTGATTATTGTTATTATTTATTTATTTATTTATTTATTTTTGAGTTGGGAAAGCATGATACTTTGCCGTTTTGGTAAGTCAATTTATGTTATATATTGGTAACAAGAAGTGGATCTAGCAAGTGTTACCTGCTGTGAATGCAGTCATGCCGAGAGCAGCCTTCGTTCCTGGGCCCTATGGCAGAGGTGTGGCCGTCAGGACAGCAGCCATAGAATGACTGTGCGCAGTGAGGACTGACCACAGGAGGATAGGGTTCATATGCAGTGTTTGTTTGTGGCTGGGAAGCTGAAGGAAGTAAACACAGACATGGATATGGTCAGACAAGCATTCCACTACTGTATATGCCATAGACTTGTAAAAACATGGTTGTCCTTTTTCTAAGGTTAGGCTGTCAATTTATAGTAGTTAAATGTGGCTGGTTATTTTTTAGAGTTTAAATATGACTTCCAGTAGTAAGGTATGAAAAGAGACGCACAGCAGTGCAATCATGGTCTAGACAGCTACAATAACAACATATGAGCACAATTTTCTTTACTGCCTGAGGGTGAGCTCACTCAAAAATAATACCTGAACTCAAGAACTAGTTGCACATCGATTTTTTGTGCTTTGTGCATTTTTATTGTACAACTGCTTTGGTTAGACATACTGTATACACATATAAAACAGTTGCATGTTCAATTATAAAAAGAAAGAGAAGCATTTCAGCATACCTGCTGGATCACCTGGAACATAGGGCACAAATCCTCTCATGTTGCTCTCGTGTGCCCTTGGGTCCTGCACGCTTGGGACCCCTACAAAGAAAGTACATTGATTAAACAAAAACAAGCACAAATAAGACAAAAAAGACTGTAAATTGTACAGATTTGGCTCACTCTGTGGTCTGTCGCAGGGCTGTGAGTTGCATGACTCGACAGAAACGGGTCTGCCAGCAGCTCCGCACCTGGACTCAGGGTAGGGGTTCAAATCTGTATCGTAACAGCCCACCCTCCTCTCCCTCACACCACCACCGCAGCTTCTAGTGCACTGCAGAGACAAGACAGGAGAGGGTAAACAAAGTGTAGATTAAGGGGAAATAAAATTTTTTGTGGTTCCTTCATTTTGCTTACCAATCCATAGTCAGTCACGTGCCAGGTGATTTGCATGTGACAGGCAGGTCTGCGGCAGGTCTGTACGGAATGAGGTTTTGGTAGTGCGCTGCAAGCGTAGTCAGCCAGATGTTCACCTCCTTGCCCCACACAGGTCACCGACCTCGTCTGCTGGCCTTCACCACAAGTCACAGAGCACTGACCGACATATGAAACAAGACAGTATTAGATTATAGATAATATTGCATAAAGTGGTTAGATTACCAAATTAATTTTGATACCTCAGGCTTAAGATCACAGTTAAATGAGATAATGGTCGAGGCGATTGGTAGACTCTGCCAGAGTAGTGGTTGTTGTTACAGCCCCTCTTTTAAATTTTAAAAATTTGCTGATGATCCTTAATGTTTTCCATGACAGACATGTCTGCATGTCTTTTCACTCCTCTTGGGCAGTGTCAAATAGAAAAAAAAATCCTGAAATTTGCATTGTGCCCCAAAATAGCCCTTTAGTTTATTTATCATAATAAATATATATGTAATAAATACAGCTTCCCATTCAGTTGCCAGATAAGAAAAGTCATTGCCTGTTAGTATCTAAAGCTAAAATTCTTAGCTGTAAGGTACAAACCACGCTGAAGCTGGAGACACTGTACTCTGCAGCACAGGCATGCATGTTGCAGACTTGCTGGCTCTGTGGCCTCTGCAGGCGCTGGTTAATGCAGTAAGACTCATCCACCACACGGGGGTTGGTTGGGTTCTGAGCCCAACATTCCACACTGCGATACTGCATGCCTCCGTTGCAGGGGACGGAGCACGGGCCATATACACCAGTTTTATACATGTATGCCACCATCTCCCTTGTGTGAGGTGCCGCAGCGATGGGAGTAGCAGAGCGTACAGACTGATTGTCCTCATCCAAGCCCATAAACTCTCCATGGGTCAGCATCTGGAGAGACAAATGATTTTTATTTTCATAGGTGGTGTTGAGAAGAGGGCTTTTGCTCAATATCAAATAAATAGCTAATGTCAAAGCGCCTTTCAGGATTGTCTGAACTACTCAATGTGCAACAGTGAAGACTGCACTTGTGCGCTTATGAGTATTGATAACTGTTTGAGGAAGTGCTGTACCAGCTCACTCAGCCAACTTTGCAAGCATATATAGAAGCTAAAGATTAGAAAAAATAGACAATGATATGTTACAGATATGCAGTTAAAAACAGAGTTCTGAAATCATGTAATTATATTGAAGATTCCAGTCTGGTTCCCACACTGCAGACGCCGTCGACGCAGATATCAGAGCGGCCCACATAGCACGGTGTCCCATCCACCACTGCAGGTTTGTGACGGTAGAAGAAGTTCTGTCCTCTTGGGACACAGTTCAGCTCACATGCATTGGTTGCTACAAAACAAATACAGTCATAAAATGAATAGATACAACATATACAACCCTCAATAATCACAGATCTGTCTCAAAAAGTGTCTGCGATCTTTTTAATGTGGTTTAGCAACCATTATTTTCCAAATACTAATGGCAGAATCAGAAGGAAATCACAGTAATGTCTCTCACTATTTATGTCCATCATGTTAATTAAATTATTATGTAATTTACATCTTAGTAACACCTTCAACTTTTGTAATACAAGGAGACAAATGCATCAGTTGACAGCATGATTTCACCAACACCCAGATAATTTAGATGTGAGCCAAAGTACAGGTCTCATACCACCATAATAAGGCACCCATGAGTGGCTTTTCCCCTGAAAGCCCTGTCCATCAAACTCGGAGCACTGCTCCTCCCTGTAGTCCCTGGATCCAGCAGGACATGGCTGCAATGACACAAAATGTTGCATTATTGGCATAATTTGGAAAGCATTTTGCCTGGGCTTATGGATTGATGTAATTAATAAGAGGCAAAAAAGGAAAGATAAAAGATAATTACTTGGGTGTTACAGGTTAGGTAGGATTTAGAGGATCCTATGCAGTTGTGTCCGCCATCTGTCCTGCAAGAGAAGAAATAATGCTACATGCAGGCCAAATGTCTGTCCTTTTTGGGAAATAGATCTGGCTTTATTGGTCATGTGCAAAATGTACATAACTCATAAAATAATCTTTTTTTTTTTTTTTTAAGATTTTTTTGGGGGTTTTTTGTGACTTTATTCCTTCAACAGGACAGTTGAAGAGT
>JAPZDX010000010.1:15015435-15028625 GCA_029783625.1 Naso annulatus | reverse complement strand
CCCCCCCCCCCCCCCCCCCCCCCCCCCCCGGGTGTGCAGGTTGCACATGTGCACACTCTGCTTGCTTCCATCAAGGTGCAATGGCTGGTGTGGCGTAAGGACCATTAAGCTATTAGCACAGTCAGTGTTATCTTTGGAGTGATAAACGTAATGGATCTTGAGTGAAACATGGCGTAGATTTACATACATCACCTACTGTGATAAGGCAGTTAACTTTGTGTATTTGACAAATGGTCAGTTACCTATTAATGTCTTTGTATGTAATGAAATGTAACCCATTGTGCATTGTCCATTATAACTTGAAAGCAGTTTGTTGCTCATCAAAAAGGTATTTAGTTTATATGTTGTTTTTGCCCGTCAGACTTCTTCTTCTGTCTGATCTGTAATTGTTAAAAAGTGGGTCAGGATCGGCAGAACAAACATTTGGATGGACACAAGCACGCATCAGTCAGCTCCAAACTTGTCAGAGGAAAATACACTTTTCATGCCACTTCAGTTTTGGACGCTCCAATTCCTTCCTGCTTTTCTTGGCAGGGCAGTGGAACGAAATTAAAACTAGAGAGACTGTGAGTCAGGGTGTCAGACTCTCCCTTCAGCATTGTTTTGTAGAGGGGGATTTCAAAACATTTGAGTTTCCTTATGAGGAACAATGTAACAAGGAACGGGTTTCAATTTTATCCCTCAAAAGAAACGTGTATGATTCAAGAAACAGGACAGACTTGGGCACAAATCTATCCAATTGTAATATGTTACATTAGACTTAAAGCTGCACTTGTTATTTTTTTTATATATTAGCAATGGATAAAATGACTATCTGTAATGTGAAAGGTGTGTTTCGTGACAAACACCACCTTAAATTATTACCAAACTTTACAGTCCCCTCAGCCTTTGCAGACTTTTTAGTTTTAAACCTCCTTTAGCACATTTAGCTAGTTGTTTGTGTTGGCCTTAATACTTCTCTCTAGGTAACCCTGTTGTCAAATTTAACACAGCAATTTTCATCCAACAAAAAAGCTCTAATGGACCAACTGTATGTTACCTGCGCAGCATCAAACGGCAAGTAGAGAAAGTTAGCAGCTAGGTAGTGAAGAGAGTGGAGCATTTAGAAGCTGAAAAGCCAATAATGTTCCTCAGAAGTTAATGGAGGACACAAAACGCAACTAAAAGCGGAGTTAATATTGTACTTGAATAAATAATTCAACAACTTAGGATGCTCATGTTGATTAGCTTTTTTGTGGAAAGTTAGAAAATAGAAAAATCTGTTGTTTAGTTCCAGGGCTGGATGAAAAACCTGGCTTAGCATTGATGAAAAACGATAAAAAATGTGGCTACCTGCACATAGCTCAGTAAATAGCCAGGAAATAATAACATTTTGATTTTTTTTAACAATTACAATTGCGTACTGACTAATCAAACATCCTAAAAAAATGTTAACTACTGAGCTTAAGAGGTGTAGAGTAGGTTATATATTTCTTTTCCGAGCCATGCTAGCTTAATCTCCTTGCTTCCATTTTGATCATATACTTAGCTAAATGCCACATACTGAACGCTCTGTGTGTTAAGTATCAGTGGTATCCGTCTAATCCAACTCTTCGTAACGTTTAAGTGTTATTCACCAAAATGTTTAACTCTTACTTTAACATTCAAATAGTCAGAACTTCAAATGACTGCTACTTCTGCTTAATGTCTGCTGCATGTAAATAGCATGCTAACACGGTTACATAACAAAATTATAGGGTTGATAATATGTCAGATGTGGTATTTTGAATTTTTCTTTGTCCTCAAGCTGCAAAAACAATTGAAAGTTTTGTCATGCAGGTTCAGGTTTTTAACTTGGTATCAGCGTAGCAGCGGTTGCTAGGATCAAACCTGTGAGCTTTCCATCACAGACCAGTCTTACAAGCATGGGTGCTGCTAACATGCTCTCAAAAGAGGTTTCACCATGGCAAAAAAAAAAGACCTTCAAGGTACCTATTTGAAAGGTGAGAGATTGGGTATGTGCCGGGATTCTTTGTGCCTGTTCTCAGTTTCACGTTTCATGTTTTTGAACAGGAGTCTGTGATCTTGGATGCTTTGAAGTGAGACAGGTTTAGGCTGAACCGGCGCTGCTGGCAGAGAGAGCGAGCGACACCATCCTATAGGGCATTGAATCTCAATGTTGCCACAACATTGTTGCTGCCGGGTCACTGGTGTATTGAGCTTTGATGATAGGGACTGGTGTCAAACTCCCACTGAGCTGGTATGAGACTCTCTCATGTTGTCCTTCCCGTGCTTGTTCGCTGTCTTTCTTCTTTCGTCTTTTGTCTTTCTTGACCTTTCTGTGAAGCAAGACCTTGGAAGAAAACATGGAAGCCTCCTGTCCATTACGCTGAATGTGTGGTTTCACTTCAGCTGGCCAGACTGTGAGGCCTTGGGAGTCGGTAATTATATCTTAACGGATCTCTCCACAGACTCAAGGTTGTGAGCCACTTTGGCACCAGCTTGATGCCAAATATGTGCCTGTAGTTTCACAAACACACAAACGTGTCTCTTGAAAGAGAGCTTTCATTCATTGCCTCAGTGTGGAGGGTTCTCAGCATTACACTGTTAATCCTGACATTAAACTCGATCTCTTTTCTGTCTTGCTCACAGACACGTACATTTACTACTTACACAAATGAATTAAAAATCTAACTTTTTTTTATTTCTTGGCTTTGTGTGTGTATTCCATACACATGAAATGTTTCTTTGGGTGGTGGTGAGGACAAAATCTGGGAGGGCTGGTGGTCCTCTAATGCCAGGTGGTCAGTCAGATTGTGGTTAGCCGCTATGTTAGGAATCAGGATGCTTAACAGATAGAGACTGTAAGCCTATATGAAAGTTGTATTGTAAGTGTTTGACCTCACATACAGTGAGTCTTTCTTCGCACTCACTTTGAGAGAGAACACAGGATCGCTGTGTGTCGAATGTTTGCATTTCATTTAAATTTTAACAGCTCAGCCTGTGACTTTTCACCATCAGTAAATCAGCAGAATATTACATTTGAGTCATATAACTTCTGTAAACAAGTAAGATTTTATACTTTGACCAATTACACTAAATACTTCCTTAATATTAAATTTTATGTGCTTGTTTTTGTACTCCATTTGTTAATCTGCTCTGATTTAAGGCACCTTGTCTGTTGTTTGTCTTGTCTGTTTTTATAATCTAGATCTAAGAGATAAGAAATAAGAGAGGGTGTCACTGAATTTGGGCTGTACAGACAAAATTGACCTGATGTGATTTGTCAAACTAACCACCCGTGGAAACTGTTTTGAAAGGGCATGTGCTTTCCACATACACTTATCAGGTAATTTGATGCTACCAGCAAGTAAATCAAACTGCTAACCCAGATTTCATGCACTTTGTTTTATAGCCCAAAGGAAAAAAATTGGGAACGCGTGCAGAGTTAGGTAAACAAACATGTATTGTTTATGCAATCATTTATTTAGCAACACCAGGACTGTAAATCCATCGTTAGCATAAAGACACCAATTGTCTAGACCGTGGTCATAGCTGTTTGCAGTAAATCTACTCAGGTATCGTAATCATACTGCAACTATAAATGCAACCGGCATAGCCATTGTTCTGGGGAAATTCAGAGCAACAATAGCACAATAGCACAACAATGCACGTGGCTGCATTGATTGGGCTTGTTGTTGCAGGTTAGTGAAGTAAGAAGAGGACATACAAAGGAAGTCCAGTTTTGAGGGTATATCAACCATGATATGCAAGTTTGTGCAACTTTGAGCGTGGATCGTGCAACTTTTCAAAGCACTTTTAGCAACAAGCTGTAATTGTGTCTGTCATCTCAGTGATTGCAAGATAATTACTGTGAGGCTTTTAATTATTTTCACACAATTGTGCACTTTTTACTTGATGCTAGCGGCAGTATTTTGCTGGAGCTCTCTGCAGCCTTACAAACCAGTGGTTTCATGTAAATATATTAAAAAACAAGTGCATTTGTGTTTGTTATGTTTATAGTATGGAAACTCAAGCATGATCTAAAATTTCAAATCAAAGAATTAGGTTTTTAATGTGAACGCTTGTCATGTTTGAAATAACACTGATTAACAAGAATCACTTCCTTTTTCTTTTCTTCCTCTCTAGACGATTATAATTACCTGCCTGATGCGTTGCCTCCACTTCCTGAAGTCCCGGACTCTGGCTCAGTCCTGAGCTCCGTTGACATACCGGCCCGCTGCCTCCGCAACCCGGCCTTCCGTCACGCCTCCTCGCGCTACTGCTCCGCCCTCAGCATGGACTCCTCACCCGACAGCGCCGAAAGGCCCATCAGCTACAGCTCCACCTCATCATCCGCTTCCTCCCGGGACAGTCACTGCTCGCTGGGCAGCCGCTCCACCCTCGTTACTGCCCCTCACTGTAACCCAGTGACTTCAGACCGGGACTCTGGGGCAATTCGGTTGGAACTGGTCCCGGCCCGGCAGCTGGGATGTCAGGAGGAAGATGACAGAAATGATGGAGGGATGGACACAGTTAGGGGACAAGGAAAACAGGGCAGTGGACAGACTCCAACAGAACATTCGGAGCCTGAGCTAAGCCCAGATGTAGGAGAGCGGACAGGTCAGGTGCAGGGACCCAGGACGTATGTGGACCGGGTGGTGCAGGAGATACTGGACACGGAGAGAACCTACGTTCAGGACCTGCGTAGCATAGTGGAGGTAGGAGCACTCACCCACAGTAAAACAGTATGTTAATGAAACACAACCTGTGTAAGAAATGAGAAGTAGAAGGATCTGTCATATTGGCAGCACTTCATAGTTACATTAGTGCATTTGGCAGGACATCAAACGTAAAATGAGGCCTTAAACAAATTTGTGCTTTTGCAGATTAAGTATGTGACCAGTGTAAGTGTGTGTGATTTTAAATGTAATGTAATTTGTTTACTTAAAACAGTGGAAGTGGAGGAAGTAAAGTCCCAGTACGACACTATAAAAATACTCTGTTAAAAATTAAAGTACCAGATAAGTAAATGTACATTATCAGAAAAATCTACTTTAAAAATCAAATGTAAAAGTACTTGTTCTGAGGTAAAATGGCTCCTATTATTATATTTGACATGATTAGATTGTTTATACTAATGCATCAATATATGAGCTGCATTTTATTCTTGAGTTTTACTGGATTAAATGACTTAACAGTGTCAGGTAGTTGAATTCACAGGTTCCAAGCTGTGGTCGAACCCCTTTGAATGGGTCACAAGCTAAATCTGAGGGGTCCAAAAAAATTTTAAAAATTACTGATCTGTTTTTACTGCCATTTTTGACTTTTCTCTAATCTGTATTTTCTTATGAAATATTGGATCATTTACCTTATGAGACCCAACTTTTTATGCTTAAAAAAAATGTGTTCCCAAGTTGACTCAGTTGCAGTCCGAGTAGCAGCGCCACATCATAAATGTTTCCGTTCAGTGCCTGCTTGACCTTGGTCCTCTCCGGAGGAATACAGGGCCTTAAATCACCAGATAACACACATCCTTTAGGTGTTTGTGGTTTTCCCCACACACGTGACGCACGCTGCCCGTTGCCTGCTGGGAATCTCCAGCACAATAAGGTCACCTGCGTGGTGGGCGGGGTTTGGCCGAGTTACACGACACCGGAGCCTTTGTGCTGCGGGCACAGGCACACATTCAAAACTTTAGATGGTTTTAAGCACACACACACACAGATAAATGCCTTGTTTTTGTGTGTGTGGTTTGGCTTTGAACTGCAGGGATACACGTTGCCTCTAGTCAGTGCTTTAGTGGCTTTGTTAAGGATTGGGCGTAGCGGTTACTGTATCAAAGGTTGCTCTCCTTTCTCTCCCCCTCCTTTTTGTTTCTCTATTCAGCTCTTCTTGATTCTCTATTAAGCTTAAAATTTATACCATCTGTGCTTGAATGTGGCGTGCACCTTTGCATTTGCATACTGCAACTTAATCTATGCTGATTTTGTTAAATGATAAAAATGTTTGTTTGTGAATTGTTGTATTTCTGTGGGTGTTTATGAGCATGCATGTGTTGCAGCGTTGCTTGCTTTTCCCTTAATCTATCTTCTTAGCCATAACACCCCCCCAACACACACACACACACACACACACACACACACTTACTCTAGGCTGTAGGTTCATGGGCGAGGGTATGAGCATGTGTGTTACTTAGGGTTAAAAAGGTTCACACAGGAAATAGCTGTTGTCAAAAGAGAGCAGGAAACTCATATTCCCAGAAGTCCTGATAAGTAAG
Organism: Naso annulatus; assembly: GCA_029783625.1. Taxonomy (NCBI): domain Eukaryota; kingdom Metazoa; phylum Chordata; class Actinopteri; order Acanthuriformes; family Acanthuridae; genus Naso; species Naso annulatus. Next base: position 15,022,366 of record JAPZDX010000010.1, on the reverse strand, counting down.
AGGGAGTGAAGTTTAGGTTTTGTGGTTTTGGCCTGACACCCCTGATCAATGTCTAACCTTCTGCTCCTCTTTTCCTTCCTCCTCCTGGGGAAAACCGGGATCAAGAAAGTAAGGTAGTGAGAGGGATTTAGCTCTGAGATAACAACGTCCAAAGCAGGTTTGGGAGACACTGAACAGAGCTCAGGAGCTGTGCTTAATAACCCTGCGCTGCCTCTACTCTGCAGACCACCTATTGCTTGTAGAGAGGCAGACCACCCAGACCTGAAGACCACACTTACTTTGCAGGGCAGCGTAATCTTCACCAGTACTTTGGGAAAAGACACATGCATTTAGCCTTTCTTCGCCCTGTTAATGACAGTTCCAGTGAGTTCACAGCGGATGGATTGCACTGATTGTATCTGTATGAATAGAGCTTTTAGCATGACAGTTTAGCTGCTGGACAGCACAGGCGCAGCACCGACCCATCTATTATCAGCACTGTCCTATTTGAGCTGGTCCTGCAAACCCTGTTTCAATAATCTCTCTGCCCATTGCTGCTTCCTGCAAGGGAAGAGGGTGTGACAGGCTTAACGCAAATATTTACCCAGACTCCCCTGGGCTTCACCTGTGTTTCATCTGTCAGCAGCAGTGTTGTGGTCCACACACACACACACGCTTTTGCTCTGCCTGCCAGTGTGCAAACTGTGTGTGCACGTTTAGGTAACTTTACATGTTTAAGTATGGCCAGGTTTGTTGGAGAATAAATGCATTTTTATGGCGGTTACAATGGTGATGTTGCAATGTACTGCAGCTTTAAGAATACAAACGCAAACAGACCAAAGACCAAAAAAAAAAAATATCTTCAACAATATGACAATTTGAAAACAAGAAACAAAAAGAAATTTTGCAAAGCCAGAAAACCCAACCAAAGACATTGAATAGTTTCACAGAAATGCTGCTAATCGCACAAAACACAACAGACATTCATTACAAACAGCAGAAGTTTCCAGGAGACACACACAAAATAAAATGATTAGGTTTGCCGTATTTAGTGTCTCTGGAAAAATATCTGTTGTTTTGCAGCTTATTTCCATTGTGTTCTGTGCACACTGTAGCCTTTGCAATTGTGGTTGTGTGTTCTCACTTTGCAGTGTCTTTTTATTCTTTTTTTTTTCCTAAAAGCTGTGTATGTCTTCAAACTGGAGAAGCCGTTTTCTTTGTCTTTTCACTACCAGCATATGTTCCCATGTGTGAACGTTCTTTGGTGTTTATTAATTCAGTGTGATCACCGCTCCTTTGCTGGAATAGTGTGCAAATTGAAACCAATGCGTTATCCACAAGCAACCTCTTCCTCTTCCTTCTCTCTTTTCCGTCTTTTTTCCACTGAGAGACCTTGAACACATCACCAGGGCATTTGAAGTTGACCAGGAGTTTGGACATAAACTGGGAACATCACTCAGCCTGCAGAAACATTCAGAGCAAAGAGATTTGGATGTTTGCACTCGACTTTGTCTGGAGGAATGACTTCCGACTGCGCTGCAGAATGAGGGATGTGTTTGGCGTGGAAGGAAAGAGTGTGTCCTCGAGGAGGTTAATGGTTAACACGAGAAAATATCAAGTTTGCACATGTAATGTCTTGTGCTTGGCAGGGAGTGTAGCTCAAGGCATGTGAGCTTTTGTGTGTTTGGATCTGAACGCTGCCCATTGTTGAGTTCAGTCAGGCTTTGGATAGAGAGCGATGAGTTAGCGGGTCGTGACGGGTCAGATCCATGACCCCGTGGCTAATACAGCATCCCGTTACACGTTACCTCTGACAGTCAATGAAATCTAAACATGACCCTTTGACGTGACCTCAGACGAACCAGCAACCTGCCCTTTAGTCTGATTGCGTAACTTAAAACCTAAAACCAAAATCTTTGCCTAAAGCTCCTAAACGTTCAATTCGGCTGTCGGTCACTTCATAGTTGGAGTGAACACCAGTCCTCGGTTTAGCTGAAATCGTTAATTCTGTTTCTTTGCGTAACCCAACACAATTAAATGAAATATTCAGCCTCAGCTATTATAATGATAGTGATAATAAAGGCTAAATACATAAAACATAACCAGGAGCAGAAACCAGCAGACTGGAAATTAGGCAAACAGAGTCACTGTGTCTCTCCTCTCTGGTCTCATAAAAACACACAAGCGTTGTGTGCTGAAATAATCAGTGGGTGTGTGTGTGTTTGTGCGTGTGCAGGGCAGCCTGGTGCCTTTCTCAGTGCTGTAATGTCTGTCCTGCACAGTCACAGGCTGTGGTGTGGTTTATAAAAACTGTCACCAGGGTGCTTCCGCCTCCTTAACCCCCATCGGGACCTGCTGCTGGTCTGAAGTTTAAATACAGCTGCAGTGAAGACTGAGTTCATGTTTGTGGGCGTGTGTGCGCAGGTGTTTCGAGCGCTCTTCCTGTGTAGCTGTGTTTTGGGAGTCAGGTTTGCAACTGTAAGAGCTTAAGGCGCAGATAGGCAGACACAGACGCTCCTGTTGAATTACAAGCAGCCTGCAGCGGTGGATCAGCGGCGCTGCAGAATGCTGAATAAGCATGCGGTGTGCAGAAGGAGCAGACTCGCAGCAGAGAAACTTACAGTTCAAACAATCAGTGCCTCTTCTGGCTGCTCGTCTTTCTCCTCCACCTCTCACTTTCTTCCTGCAGGGCAGCCTGATACCTGAGGCTGCTGTTCGATCACACACTCGTATCAGCGACTCCTCACTAACGACAGTGATGGGGGCAGCGATAAGAGTCAGCAAGTGGGATTCTTTTTCAGCTGGTTAAACCAGAGTTTCCCAGCATTCACGTGACTCATGGATTAATTTACTCTCAACCTGATGGCCTACGTATTTCCTTATCAGTGTGTTTACACAGAAAACAAAAACAGGCATCAGGCAATTCATTACACGGAATGGCTGGTGTTATCAGTGTTGCACCTGGTTCTGACAGTTACGTGATTACTCTGTCGTCCAGTGCTTATTTTGAGTTTTAGTTTTGTTTCTCCTGCTTTAAATTTATCTGACGCTGAAATAATATTTAACAACAATGTTTTAGTATGTTTTTTTATTGGTGGGAGTAGTTTTTACCTCTATAAAAACTACTTTTGTACATTGCTGTATCATGTATTGGCACCTCAGGAGGTAGAGCGGGTTGTCCACTAATCAAAAGGTTAGCTGTTCGATCTTCACCCTGCCCTCGTCCACATGTTTGACTGTCCTTGACACTGAACCTAGCATGGCACAAGTTGCTGCATACCTAATTGGCAGTCTGGAGCCTTGATAAATGGGTAGGGTTACATTACTCGGTGTAAAAAGCCCGATCAGATATGTTGATCTCCACACCGGTGGGGGTTGGGTCTGGTTTGTCAGTCAGCAGAAAATCCACCGTGGTGAACCCTAAATAAATGGAGAGCAGGTGATAGACAAAAGAAGAAGATATGGCTAGATGTTATTTCCCCTTTAGAAGCTGTGTCCATGAATTCTTATTTATCTTACAGCAAAAGCCTTCAAAATAAAAGCTTTATATGATTGATTAACTGATGAGATATCTTCCAAAAAGTAATATTATAAAAGTTTCCGATTTGTTTATATGGCTAGGACTGGGACATTGCAAAGAATATTAACAGGTTTGCTTTTCTTTAGACCAGCATTGTAATTTACTTAGCTTGCTGGACAGAAATCTTCCAAAAATTCCTTTCTAAAGGAACTAGATCATACCTGTAATGCTTTTATTTGACTCTTAAACAAAAGAGATGTTACATAAACAGCTCTTAAAAAGTGATTGTTCATATATTAATGTGCAGATTATCAAGTGGCCCAAGAATAAGAGTGGGTTTTGAAAGTGAGCCAAAGTGTCGATAATCTGTCAAAATCAATGAGAGAAAAGGGGGTTGAGGAAGTGCTGCATGGGTCCTCAGGTAAAAGCAGTAAAGCAGGTGCTCTTTGGTAAGGGTGTGTGGAAGTATTGGATGGATCGAGTTTGAGTGATCCTCGCATATACCAAAAATAGGAGTTATAGGTTGCACGAAAAAAACTTGAAAGTACCAAGGCAGCTCCGCTTTGCAAAAGATAAAAAGCCTTTAATATAAAATGGCTACAAAGATTAAAAACAGAGACCTACACGTTTCGCTTCCCACAGCAAACCTTCAACAGGGTGAAAGGTCCAAACCTGTTTGAACACATGCATATATACTGACAGGGTGACACCAATCAGTGATTAGAAGATGGGGCACACCCGTGCCTTGCAGGAAGCTTGCATCATCTAACATGGACAAAGTATAGGCTTACATCATCAAGCAGTGACAAAGTACAATTATATCACTGGCAGTCACCCATAAATAGATCCGTGAAAACTGCAAAATAGCAAAATCTGATAAAAATCACAAAGAAAAAGAGAGGGAAAAAAAAGCAAATGGATACCAGCACCTACTGGTGGCAATGCCCATTGAAGGCCATAGGGACAAAAAAAACAAAACAAAACAAAAAAACCCACTTCTCTGTTAAAATAATTTGTGTGTGTATGTGTTTCCACGATGGCAGCCACGTACTGTGCCTCTGACATGTCTGCTGTCACTCCTCTTCTCTGCAGGACTACTTGGGTTGTATCAGTAACCAATCACGGCTGGCCTTGAGCTCCGAGGATAAAGGCTCTCTGTTCGGCAACATCCAGGACATCTACCACTTTAACAGGTACAACACACACACACACACACACACACACACACATACACACACAGGCTTGAGCCAAACTTGTGTCTGACTTAATGATGCGTTCACATGATAAATCCATCTGCTGACTGTGAAATCTGCTCAGAAAGCAGCCTTGTGTTTGATCTGTAGAAGCCATATATATATATATATATATATATATATATATATACAAATCATTTAGTAACCATGGTAACATGTATGCACATTACTGCGGATAGTTTCCCCGATTAATAGGTCAGAAGCTGTTTAAACTGCTGTGTTCATAATATTTTACTCAGTTCATTGAATCCATTAAGAGGGCGTGACACCGATCTCACAGTAATGAGCAGTGTCATTACTGTACAAGACGTCTCCTTTCCCTCCTGCCTCTACCTGTTAGTCATTATGTGTAACATGCAGTCAATTTGCAGTAATAGTAGTAATAATGCTAATTCTTTGTTTTTCTTCATGGTGAGTTTTTTGTGAGACCAAATTTGATAAATATACACATCAAAATCAAACGTACTGCATAAACTCTTTCACTCAAATCAGATTTCCCCATGTTGGTCCTGATGATGATGATGAGGCAATAGGCAGTATGTCTGTCTTCATGTTTGCTCCTCTTTATTTGTTTGAAAAAAACCATTGTGAACAAGAATTGTACAAGAACCAATATGCAGTGATAGTTTATTTTTTAACTCACAAGTCTGGACCAAATGGACCAAACTGCAGGTGTGCAAGCACCTTAAAACTCTATATTACAGTGCATTTATACTGAGTCACATCATCTTTAAGAAATGGTCTTTTGTTGAGAGAAGTTGAACCTTTTGCCTTGATTTTCAAGCGCTAGTTCGGATATGTCAGAAAAATCTATTTGTCATGTAATGACTACTTTGTGGTTGATATGAAGGTTATTTTAAGGTTTGAAGGATTAATTATGACTAATATTTCATTATCAGGTGCCTTCTTTCAAAGAGTCTATTCAAAACAATAGCTGGGTTTCCATCAGCCTGTTTTTATGCGCATTTTTGATTTTCGCATAAAAACGCCTGAATGGAAAAACAGAAAATTTGAAAAAAAACCCCAAAATATTGCAAAGAAGTTTTTATGCTTGAGGTGGGTGGAAAAGTTGGTGTATTGACAAAGGGTAAATGCAAATAAGTGCAATCAACACAGATTTCGCAAATAAGCATAAGATTTAGACAATTACGTGACTGAAGCATCACTCCGGCGACAGTAGTCCTCTGTCATGGAGAAGTAATGGCGGCAGTGGTAGACGAAAACACAAGGTATGTGCGGACTGATGAGAAAATTTCAATATTTCTCGACTCACTTGACTTGTTCTTGAATTTTTCCTCATCTTCTTTCCTTTCCATTTGCGCTTGTTTACTTGCACCTTTTAATTATGTCATCACGTTGCTCTGTCTTCTTCTGTTGTGGTAAATGACACCTGACTGGAAAATGTTGCGCCACCCACTGCGTATCTCGATGAACTTACTCCTAATATTTGCATAACTGTAGTGGATGGAAACACTCATAAATGTGCATTTTCTTTTGCCAGATTTCTAAAAATTTTGCAAAAAATTGCGAAATATTTTAGTAGAAACCCTGCTAATGTCAGCACGCTGTTCAAAATGTCATTTCAGTAAAGGGTCCTAACTCAATCATGTTGAGTAAAAGGCATAGAGCTTGACTTTGACTCATCAGAAAGGTCTAAAAACAGCTTCGCAGTAATACACCGACATGCTCTTTTGGGTTCAACAAACAGTCCTGCATGTAGTGAAACTGGGCTGAGCCACCTGTTGATTTCTGGGAAGGGTGTGGCAGTCAGGTGTGTGTGTGTGTGTGAATGTGTTATTATGTCCCTGTCTGCATATTTGTCTCCCCCAGCACCACTCTAAACTCTGTGTGCGTGTGTATTCAGACAAGTTGAGTAGTTGACCGTCTTGGTGGTCTGGAGACACAAACACACACTAACACGCACACACTCTTTTCTCCCACCTATTCATTTCTCAGCTGTCACGCGCAGACAAACTGGCCTGTAAAAGGAAGCATAAAAGCAGTTTAAAGGGATCACTATGACCTCATGCTTCAGCCATGATACAATAACTCCCAACGGTGGCCTTTCCCACTGTGTGCACTTACACACACATACACACATGGCTCCACACGGGAGATGCCTGTTTTAATTCATGGAAGTTTCCCATTTGTTCAAAGCCGAGTGCCCTCGGCCCTAATT
>JAPZDX010000010.1:14920458-14939768 GCA_029783625.1 Naso annulatus | reverse complement strand
TACAGAAACGCTGAAATGCCAGTCAGAGATCATCATTACTGGATGGAATTATTAATGATGTTGGTGAGCAAACAAACTATTACAGTTATTTAGCTTGCTAACAGTTGTGTTGGTGAAGCTGAACCTGCAGTACAAACTGCGATGAGAGGTGATGGCGAAGGAGTAACGTTAGGTGGCTCAAAGTCATCAAGTGGTGTCTTAGTTTGTAACACGATTTGAGCTGTTGACTCTATTTTCAGCTCACTGTAACTTAATGGATCAATTTTTTTACCCAGCCCCAGACAGAATGTGCATGCGTTAATTGTGTGTGAAAAAATTAAACTACAAAACCATAAAAATCCCATATTGGTCAGGCCATACTAAATGATAAATAAACAGATGTGTCCATTTTGATCCCTTAGTCCTACGTCAGATTGATTATACAGTACATCAGCCAAAAAGCTATAGCACTTCAAAAATATTTTGCTGTTTCAGTTACACTTAATGTACAGTGGGAAATGGATGACGAATTATGTTTTAAAACTTCCCTTTTCTCTTGAGTACGAGTGCTAAGAGCTGTCTCCATGCATTTACTTTAAAAACCATGACCTGTGTCTTTTAAGACAGGCTTGTGGAAACAAGCTCTAATAACTTAAACAGACTGGGGTGACCGTATTTGTGTTTAAGTGCCAGTCAATGCTACTGCATTTACGTTCCACTGAATTATCCAGAATCTCAACAGTGTTTCATAGCATGTCACATCTTGTTGCACATTCAGTTATGTTTTCTAACCTGCTTCCATTTATCCGAGCAGATTTCCTTCAAGAGGCTCTTCTGATCTCATACAAACATTACGATATCAGGATCCTACTTGCACTCTGCTCTGATCAGTGCCAGCCAGGTTTTACAACACTTTCCCAGATAAACATGGGACAAGACCAACAGACACAAAAGCCTGCATGAACCCACATATAAACAACCAGATGAGAAGTGTATTCCGTGAATTGTGTGATGATGGGATAATGATATAAACACTCCCCAGCAGAAACAAACACTGCCAAGTCAAAGCCAAGCACCTGCACCCAAGGCAGCATCCTCAACATAAACATCACATGAATGTCAGAGTGAAGGATTTTGCAACCAAGTAAATGTTTGTTTGGGACTAAAGGTTTTTGTTTTTCGATGACTCCCATGTGTGAGATGATACTATGACTCATGGAGCCTGTAAGCATTATGCATATGCTAACATCGCCTCAGTCCAAGCATGTATACAGTATGAATGCATGTAAACATACATAAACACACACCAGGTGGGGATAATGTTACCTAGAGTTGGGTTTGAGATTCTCCACGGGCAGGTGTGTCCCATTGGAGGTTCTAGAGGACCATCTGTTGTTAATGACATCGTCATATGAAGCACTGTAGACCATGTAGCCTGCAAGGGGAAAAAATGCAAAAAAAGGGCATAACTCATTGGTTTTTTGGAAACACTAAAATCAGATTCACTGTAGTAGTTATATATGGCAAATATACAGCATGATTTTATCAAATCATCACTCACTCTCATGTTTGTAAGTAAATACATGCTTCTACCAGCAGCTGGTTAGCTTTGCTTCACCCAGAAACTAGAAACATAGGGAAACATCTAGCCTGGCTCCAGCCAAGGGCAACACTTGTGTTTCATCAATCTTGGACCTATAAATAATCAGTATTTAATTTCTGTAGGTGGTCTCCCTTATGCTTTAAATTCAAAATACAACCTGTTGCCCGACATTTTCTGTAAATCATACAATGCGTCCTCCAACCCGCTCATCTCTCTGTCTGTGTTTTCTTCTTCTTCTCAGTCACACAGGCTAATCCACAGAATCCTGTAAGCAATGTTAGGTCATGCAGATCTTCATCACTCATTTTATGACTATGAAGACCAGCTCTGCCACATTTCAAACAACCAATTTTTTTCTGTTGGATTTTTCAGTTTGAGTTTCCATTTTTACTGGAGCCATACCAACACAGCTGGCCGCTGACAGGAGAGAAGGGAAATACTACCTGCTTTGTTTTTCTTTCTTTGGTTTGTCATTTCTTCTTATTCTTTACCGTCAAACTAGTGGTTTTAAAGAGAAGTATTTAGACTTTTGCCTTTGCCATCTGAACCTGTACTCCATCTTTGCCTGCTTTAGGGTTAAATGTAGTAAATGTTTTCCAAGGAGCCGGCTCATTTGAGCCAAATGCAACATGTATAATACTCGGTGAATAATATGTAGGTTTTGCCCAAAACCTGTATGCAAAAGGTTCTTGATGAATCAGAGTAAATGGAAGCAGAAGTTGGGTTCAGGCAAAAAAATTGAACCACTGTCCCTCGTATCTTGAGTCCACTTGCCTGCAGCTGTTTCCTTCCATTTGTTTTGAAAGCCGTGACCCATAATTCGTAAAACAGGTTGTGCAAACACGCCCTGATAACTAAAACAGTGTCTTGTGATTGTCTCTGCATATGTGACCCATACTGCATATGTGTGTGTATCCAGTAATATTTGCTGTATTAAAGGTGTATGTCTTTGCAGTACTACCAACTTATAAGGAAATTTGCCTAAAAATGATCGTGACTAAAAGTTCATAGAGTTTTGGTCAATTTATCTTTGATATCATACAAAAAGCACAAAAATCCTACACAAACACTTTAAAGGACCATACCAGTGTCACTGCAGGTCACTGTCCTTTTCAACGTCGGCTTCATAGGTTACATAAACCCCAGACATTTTTGTCAAAATAGCTTTATCCATGAGATATCGTATTTGTTCACATTTTATCCATATTTAATAAATGTTACAGGAAGTATCTGAAAATTTAAAAAGAATGTCTGTGTCAAAATCGTTCTTCACACTAATATAAGCTAAGAAGGCAGCACTTGTAAAGAACTATTTTTCCATGCGTATTAACTTTCATAACAACGGCACCTGACACCCCCACCCCCCCAGAGAAAGTATTTGAAATGGAGGAAGTCGTGATTAAGTGCAAAAATGTCCAAGCAAATTAGGGAAAAAATGTATTAGGGTTTCAGAAAAAGTCAGGAGAGTGTTTAAGCAGAGAAGATACATCAGGAGCAACAGATGGAAAGAAAGAGAGGGAAAAAACACCAGCGTCAGTGCAGACCATCTATCTGTTTTACACATCAGAGGACGAACCAGCCCACAGCATGACCAGGAGCTTGTGTTTTCCTGCCAAAGACAATATACGGTCTTGCTAGCTGGCCAGACTTCTATCTCTGATAATCCACCACGTCTCAACAGTCGGCTGTTATCTCTTTTTTATCTCTTTTTTCCACATGTTGCTCTCTGACACATGGAAGAAAACTCGGAGCTCAGAAGCCAGATTACATGTGTTGAATAAAGTTTGTACTTTCATGATTTTTTCCACAATAAAATTTCGGAGTACGTTCTTAAAATTGGATTCAGGAGTGATACTGGTACCATGTTATTGTCACTTTATAAACAACAGATGAAAATTTAATCAAACCGAATGAAAAATAAACTCCTAAATTCCCCTCACTGTTTTTGTGTATACTGTGGTCAATATCTTCACATTTCTTACCTGACACCATATCATCCTTAAGTGGGCGGGCCCAGTCCAGGATGATAAACGAATGGCAGCCCTCCATGGCGACCACGGTAAAGTTATGAGGCTTGTTTTTGGGAGGTTGTCTCTGATTGGCCGCCTTACTGTCCTTTGTTATTAGGTCTTCCAGGACGTCGACCTGAAGAAACTCCAGAGCCTCCGTCAAGGAGCACGGAGCAGCTGGATCCTTCCGGATGTAGTTCACATAGGGAGCTAATAGCAAAATAAAGAGACGTTATTTATTTCACCTGCAAAATTTCCAAGGCAGCTAGACAACTTTCCTTGACTTCTCTTCCAGCTCATAATATTTTAATTTTGTCAGTACTATTTCGTCATTTTGAAATTTTTGTATTGTTGGTAGTCATTTTTTAATAGGGGAATCCTAAGTTAGCCAGGTCGCTCATGTGACCACCTGTTCCTCTGTTTCCTCTCCTCCCGTCTGTCTTTTTTGGATGATTTCAAGGACTCTGGAAGTCAGCTGGACCTACAGCTGTGAATACTTCAGATATCTCACAACTCCTATTCTGACTGGGATTTGGAGGGAACCGCTGGAGCCTGGAGTCACTCCCACCACCCCAGATGATTGACCCTTAGTGCAGGCCAAGAGTCTAACACGTGTCAGTATCCACACATCAACAACTCTGTGAGGCTGCGTGGGTTTAAACTCTTACAAACTTCAACAGTAGGTATCTACGCAGTCATATGGCTTATGTATTATGCATTTGCACACTAAAATACCTGATCTGAGCAGATTTATGTGTCTCTCTATACACAGACTGCTTGTAAGGCTGTTTTTCTGTACAGCATCCACATGTCCAAGATCTCTGCAGGCTCATGCAGACAGACGATCCAGATGTTTTGCTTGTGCATGTGTTCATTTTTAAATCCTAAAGGCGCCTCCCTACTTTTTTGCTTGTTGAAAGACCAAATCCAAAAACACTCCTAGAACTGCCGTGTGTAAGCCTGACGTGGATCAAATGTCAATGAAATCAGCATCAAGACAAATCAAACAATGTCAACTCTAATATCCGTTCAGTTAGACATAAGTTAGCATTTAAAAAATCGTGACACGGCAATGTGGCAAACACCGCCTCTCTCTACTCCAGTGTGGCAAACTCCATCCATCTGGATCTTACTTATTCACACAACTGCTAAAAATTATTCGTTAATACTTCTTGTCCCACGTAAGCCTTGGGCTAGATTCATTCAAACGAAACCATGCCTTGTCAGATAAAGAGACAAAGAGGAAGTCTCTTTTAGACAGTTAACGCAAGGCATGTCAGTAGACTGGCATGCCGCTAAAGTGGACCTAAAATTTATTGAACTAATAAATAGGAAGGAGGATGTCGCTGAGCCAACACAGCCTTGTCTCTTTGCTGAGATCAGCACCATCAACGTTTAGGATTTCTACTGATATCCTGCTTTTGTCTGTTTTTGTCTAGGGGTGAGTAATAGCTTTCACATTGCTCTGTAAGAGGTCTGTGATAAGATTGTCATTGTTTTTCAAGATAAAGGGTGTCCAGTATAAGCCGTGTACTGTTCTGCTGTGGCTTCAACAGCTCATAATACTAATGTTAATCTTATGTGCTGATAAAGACAAAGCCATTAATCTCCCCTTTTAAAACATTTCTAACAACCATAAATGGAAATAACGCTGACAAGCTGCATTTAAGTTGTCTGTAAATACTGATGCTATAACTCAAGGTTTAATTCATGTCATTAGATTAGCAATAGGTGCACATTGAAGCTAATGCTGCTCTGGATTCATTTGCATCCAGAAGGATAGCTGTTTATTCTGACTGGCCAGAATTTGTCCATTATTTTGTGACACTCAACTAATTATATATGTCCAAGTCATTTGCCATGACTCTGAAAGTAGCTTAGAGGGGTCATCTGGTTGGTATATTGGCTTGAGTTGCATTATGGGAAGTGTAATAGCCAGTGTAGCTTCTACTGCATTGATTTTGATTATTGTTTTTTTTTTTTTAAATCTGTCTCCAAAAGTTATGATAAGTGCAACATTAAATCGCTGTAGGATTCTTCCAATATTCATTCATGGAACTATGTCCAGCTCTGTTTCTTTGAGCTATTACTCAGCTGTAGTTTCTCTAACTTAGACCTGTCAAAACAGTAGAAGTAAGGTTTATTCACAGGTTTGCAAGAAATGTTAAAAGAAAATGTTAACATTTTACACCTTTGTTTTTGGGTGTTTAGCCAAGGTATTACAGGAATTATCCGCTCATATTTGTAAAGTTATGAAAAATAACTTTGCTCGGCAGAGTGGGGGTTCTTGCTTCAATATATTGTGGGTTATACTTTGATAACCACACTGCTCCTAACTGATTATCTCTCACTTATTCTGAATGGACAGAAATACTTTGTTTACATTATATTAATTGTAAAACCTTCCAAAAGTAAGTGCTGACTTGTATTCCTCTGTAAAGTAAATACTGTCATTATTACTATCTTTGGTTACAGTATCTTTATAATTGTTAACAGCTGAAACATGACAAAGAAATATTGATTGATAGGACCTCTGACATCACGTAACTGTCAGAGAAATTGGAGTCAAGTAGATACTGCTTTAATGTCTGTCAAGAAATATTGTGGTTTTGTTTGTGCAGCCAGATGATGTTATAGGGTCTGAGAAGCCAAAGTCAGCACACAGGCACAGTGAAAAGAAAGCAGGGGGCTAAACTTTGAGCGAATGAAATCTGGAGACCCTGAACAATGTGTCCTTAGCGAACTTTGTTAATATGATTCAATTATGTTGAGATGGAACCATTTTTATTCAATTACTAGAGATACGCTATTCCCCTTTTCCAAAAAGCGATTTAAAACAAAAAACAAACAAAAAAAAAAAACCATACCATTATATGAAGATTTCACAAATCAGCAGTTGGGTGCTTTGCTCAGTTTGCATTATCTTTGCTGCAGTGACACCTCATTTGGATGAGAGGGAAAATCCCTACTCTAGAAGACAAAGTGTTTGTATGTTTTTCTTTCCTTTGGCCAGCGGTTACTCTTAAGTCTGATAGGGTCATATATCTCTAAATTATTGCTTAGAAAGCCAAGATAAAGAGGACAAAATTTATTACTCTACTAAACAAAGCGGAACTTCCAGCCCGTCATTATTTATAGCAAAGAGAGACCCTCACGCACACACTCATACATACACTCTCACCAGCAGGGACACAAAAAATGTGTAATACTCAAAAGCCAAGCATGCACGCTCAGTCATGCTCATGGCTTTCAAAGGAAGATCTGTATGCTTTTCATTATTCATGTCAAATAAAGATAATATGCATCTTTTTTCTGGCATTAAGAGTAAAATAAACTCACAGAAACCATTTAGAAGGTATAATCTCCTGCTTCTTGGGATAGGTATTAGGTAAGGAGGGTTTATCATATATACCGTGAAGGTATTAAATTTTATATCTCATGTGAGCGATCCATCTTGCATAGTAGGAATGTGACATGGAATCTAAAATCTGATTTTGGAGCTCCACAGCAAATTTTAACGCTTATCTCTGGAAAAGAAAGCAATGGAAAAGTATATCTTGTTTCTTTGGAGAAGCACAAGTGTTGGAAGAAGAATGTTTTTTTGTTCTGTAAGTTAACTTAGGGTATATCTGCTGGGGAGGTTAAAGTTTCTTTTAAGAGATCCATCTCGCGTTATAGAAATGTGATATCACACCTGAAATCTAAGTTTACAGCTGCACAATAAGCTCTAGGCGAGACTGTGGAAGAGAAGTTTTACACTGGAGGAAGAGATAAGTGCATTTGTGCAAAAGTAAATACACATGAGCATACACTTGTTGATAGACACACACACTTGTTTCTGTCTTTGAGTACCTATGAATCGCTTCTTCCCGCTGAGGTCAAACTCAGATGAAGGGCCTCTGTTGGAGGGTCTGGTGTCTGGCTCCGGGGTTGGGATCTCTGTGGTTGTGGTGGCGGTTGTGGTAGTGGTAATGGTGGTTGTCGGTGGCAGGGTGGTTGTCCGGACAAAAAGCTCATCTGGCAACAATACATGTGTCAGTGAGGTTTTAATTTAAACAGATTTATATATTTGCAGTCATCCTCAATACCATGCAGCTGTGTTTCATTAATGCTTTGTAATTGGGACTGTGATCCATGTAATAAGACTGTCATAGTGATTTAATTAAATGTGGGCAGATGTGTGAGTCCACTTTGAAATAATCCCTTTCCCCCAAACACCCAAAGCTGCATTGTTATGTAATGCTTCGCTACCCATATTTTCCATCTGAGGGGAGCTTGAAGACAATGACTATTTCACACTCCTTCAAGACTGACAAATGTAAAGGGATTTAGAGTGTGAAATTAAATTATCTCCATCCTGTTTTATTACTGGTTTTTGTGCAGTATCAGTTGACCTTGGCATTACATCATGGTCCACACACATGCAATCAGCTTTGAGCCATGGCAGGGAAATGCTGAGAAAATAATGTAATGCTCTAAAGGTCTAAAGGTTTCTAGCAACCCTCCAAAAAAAGAAAATAAGAAATGCTGCTCACATGCAACAGATTCTCTGAAAGGTCCAAACACCTGTAGGGAAATGACATGGTGCAAAGGCGAACATCAACCAAACACTGCAGTTTCCCATTCAGCTAGTGTTTGGCTGAAGCCGAGCTTCCTCTATTATATCACAAAGCAATTTCAAAAACAGCAAATACATTGCATCGAATCACAAGCCTGGGCGTTCTCTCAAGCTTTGTAATACAGCTTGCATGCACTATGGGTTCACTTTTTGGAACAAAAGTGATGAAAAACAGCCCATAATGGAAAATATCCCAAAACCCAGCATTGAACCAAAACCAAGCCAAACACAGTAACAAGATGAGAAACAAAGTGAAGGCAAGACAAAGAGGAAGAGGCAGGAAGAACTAGAAAACATACCCACTGACAAATAAACAGACAGTAAACAAACAGTGCACTACACAGACAACCAACAAAAGCAGACAGTGGACTTGAGTCCGACAGAGTCCTGAGGCAGTAGGTTGGTTCAAAGCCAAACTCAGCCAATACCTTTCTTAAGAGCTAAAGCATCAGGCACCATGGTCACTGAAACCATGTGGTCCATTTCCATTCCAGAGGACTCCTCTGTCAGGGAAGTAGAACAGGCTGTAGCATCAATCTCACATGACCATGTACACATTTCTGAGCTGTAATACATATGTGGAATAGATATACCCACACCACATCCATAAAAAGAAACGTCTTTGGTGTCCTATAAGTGAGTGACATGACTTTACCAGAAAACCTCTTGCCTGCTGTTTGAGTTTGCTGGTTGTGTGAGGCTGGGCATGATCCTGCTGCACTAATAAATGATAATGTACGGTACAGATTTGCCATGGTAATAGAAAAATTAATGTGAATGGAAAAGCTTACTTTTTATAACAAGTTTACTTTATGTCATCATAATAAGACAGTGTTGCCATTATGAGAAGTTTTAACAGCGTAGTAGGAGGTATCAGTATCAGGGTATCACAATGGTTCTTTCCTAAGTAGCTCAGCAAAGTTAAATAAGTATTTAAGTGATCCAAACACTAAAATAATCTTAGCCTCATGTATTTTTGGTTTATTGAAGGTTAAAAAAGAATTTGATCTTAATTGCACTGGTTACATTTTCGCTCAATTTCCCACCTTGTGTGTTGTGATAACTGTAATACCAATCCTTTGTGTGTTCATGCATGTGAGTAAGCATGTTTCATTCATTGTCTTTGTATGGTTAAGCAATGTGCAACTAACAGCTCATGGTGCATTTAAGCCAGCAGTGCTCTGACCACAGCCAGGCCCCAGATATGGAGACATACATGTGGTTCCTGTGGTCTCACATAGACATGGATCTACTCACAGACACTGACCAGATCAAACTGTTACAACACACACAGTTATAGAGTTACAGGACTCCGTGGTGCAGACAGAAAACAGCATGGCCTTGGCTTGGATGTATATGACAAACAATACAACTGAGGGATTTAGTGAAACATTTTTGTACATTTATTATTCTGGCTCTGAAATGCTTCAATAAACTTGAATTTAGTTTTGTCGAAAAGCTGTTTGTGAAGCAACATTATGAGTTGAGGCACTGCAGATCATGTACTGTATATTGTTTCATTCTTGTAGCATAAATCTGTACTTGGATCAAACTTTGAAAATGCTGTCTACAGTGTTTTAATGATGAATTTTAAATACTCATGTCTTTCTCAAAGACTCACCTTCTGGATAACAGTCCAATATTCCTTCTGGGTCGAGCATTGGATACCCATATTCATCTGTTTTCGAGAACGTTCCAGGAGGACAGGTTGGGAATGCAAGTGGAGTGGTGGACTCCTCTATAAACCATTCAGTTGTGGTGGGTTCAGGTGTTGTTGTAGGAGCCATGGTGGTGGCTGTGGTGGTGGCGGTGGTGGTCCTGAGGTGAGGAAGGTCTAGGCCAAGTACAGGTTTCCCTCCAACCATGAGTACCCTGTCTTTGGGGTTGACCACAGGCTGGGTATCACGGCCATGGCCGAACAAAGCCATACCTTCCTGGTTAACCAGGGGACTGCCCAAGGAATCTGTTGGTCAATGAAGTGGTGGAGCAAGGAGACGGAGAAACACTCAACTTAACACTTTGTCTTTAACAGTAAAGTAATAATGAGTAATGTATTTTCTTCATATGCATGTCTGAGCTGTATAATGTATTTTATAATATCATGCAAAATTGACTGAGGCAACACCAAAAATTGTGCGTCCATCCTCTCCAAGCACCACTCTCTTGGGTTTGCCCTGGGAGTCCTGGAGAACTTGTCCATCCTGGTTCATAAGAACCCCCTGCTCCAAATCTACCACCTGAAGGGACAAAATGTTTTCCAGATCTATACAGCATTCATTTATAAAATGTTTACCAGTACCTAAGTATCTAAAAGACCTTATCTACCTCAAGGTACACTGGTATGAATTGCACAAGGTTAAGCTCAAAGGCTCAAGAATTATATTCTTCACAGTGTAATATTACATCTATGCTTACAACCACTTTCTTAAACATATTTACCCATTTGGCTCCATCAGGTCCAGTGATAAACCTTTGACCCTCAGCCTTGCTGATTCCATGAGAGAAAGGGGACTCTTTGTCACTTGTAGCTGTCAGGTTAGGTCGTCCATTTTTACCTAATGATTATATGATTTGAGAAGTCACAAACTCACATGTAGATTTTAACTAGGCAAATAAATTTTTGCACCTTTTGAGTAAGACAATGCTTGGTAATGGCAAAAGCTTTTAACAATTGCACTTCAGCAATGGACTTTACCATTTCCATTGCCAGGCTTGAGTTGTCCTCCATTGGTAGGTTTTACTCTGAGGATAGGATAGCGGGACCTAGCACCCTGGCCTCTGACACTGTCTCTAGATGAGGATGAGGATGAGGATGATGATGCTGAGGATGACGATGTAGACTGGGAGCCTCCCCCGAATAATCCTCCTGTCCTTGTCACAGTTGTGCCACTTCCAGTGTCACGATCTGAAGTCAAAACTGGCTGGGGCAGATTTGCGGAAGAAGGCAAATCAGATGATGATGAGGAGGAATCAAATGTTGAAGAACCCATCCTTGAGTTCTGTGCTGGTTGTGGTCTGAAAGGAAGCCTAGATCCACCAAACTGCCTGTTAGCCAGCAGAGGAGAGCGTACCCTCCCATTCACTCCTGCACCTGGACGACGATGAACTGGAGTGACTCCAGACGGTGAGCCAAGTCTTGTCCTAGAAGAAGTATCCACACTCTGATTGTCCTCTCCGTTTCTGTGAGGATAGACGGAAGTTAGAGGATTCTTTTGTGAATCTGCGGGGTCTGCAACTTTATCATTTTTTCCACTGAAATCTCTACTCCTCTCACTGAGATAATCCTTTTTCTGATTGTTATCATTGCTGTTAGAGGTTCCTTTATGAATGGGCTCACTTGAGTCTTCATGTCCCCTTGAGGAATGATGGGAATCAGAGTTTGAAAAGGTGGTTGAGGAAGAGGAGGATGATGAAGATGTAGAGGATGAGGTAGATGGGTTTCTAGTTTCACTGAATGCTGGATTTTGATTGGTCAAAGATGGCTTAACTGAATCAGTCCCCTCCCCATTCTTTAGTGAGTTATGAGTGGAAGGATTCCTCTGATCTTCACTAGTCTCCTGTATTCTGGACACGCCAGCAGCACCTGTCGCCCCTGACACCCTAGTGGGTGTCTCCCTCGAGACAGATGTTCCTGCTCCTGTGGAAGATGAAGTCCTGGTTACGGGGGTTCTACTGTCCTGCCTAGAAGACAATCTAGTCCCTGAACCAAACCTTCCTGGGTAACGACTAGCTAGCCAAGGGAACCTTTCAGCAAATGATGGGCTAATTCTGGTACGAGAAACTGCAGGTTTTTCATTACTGCTCTCCTCCCTTTCCTTGTCCCTCCCTCTTTCTTCCTCTGTTGGCTGTGGTTTAGAGCTTGAAGTTGGGTCTTCAACCTTTGCCGCTTCAGCTTCTGTGTTTTTGTCATAATTGTCATTATTTTGCTCCCTTGATGTGTGTGAACTCTGTGTGTTGTGTGATGTTGAAGAGCTGTGAGATCCTTTGTGCGAAGTTGACTGAAGGGAGCCTGATACATCCAAGGTAGATGGGTGGTTTGAGTTTCTCTGTGAAGTAGATGGATTGGCGCCTGAGCTCTGTGAAGTTGTTGAGTACTGAGATGTCGAGTCTAATGTGGACTGTGATTTGTCAAAATTATTTGGATCTGATGTTGCATGGCTGTGGGTCCCACTTTGTGAGGGGGACCTTGATGTTGCTGAATTGAACGTATGTGATACTTTGGGATTTTGAGCCCTGTCTAATAAAGTGGACTGTGATGTTGTTGGATTACGTGTGTTTGAAGTCCTGCTTGGTAGATTTGACTGTGAGATGATGGCAGGTTTGTAACCATTAGTCATTCGAGTAGAATTCCCTCGAAACAAAATTCCCGGATATCTTCTACCATAACCATATCTAGAACCAAGCCCAGACCCATTGGTGCGTCCTGCTGAAGTTGAACCTCTACCTGCAGATGTAACCTCTGTCTGCTGTGAATTGGTCTCTTTCACATCAGATGTCAAGGGTTTTGTGTCTGTTATGCTGGGTTTATCGTAGATGTTTTTGCTCTCTGAATGTGTTCTAGCTACAGAATCTTTTCTACTGGCTGCTGACTCTTGAATATGTGAGGAGGAGGATAATGAGGTTGTAGAAGATGGGGAGGAATCAGAAGAACTGGAGGAGGCGGAGGACGTGGCCGAAGATGAGGAGGATGAAGCAGAAGATGATGAAGAAGAGGATGATGAGGAGGAGGAATCGGTCTTGGATCCTGGTTTTTGATGGACTCTTATCTTAATGGGCCTCCGAGGTGGTGGATTGGGACGAGTAGGCAGTTTAGTTGGGGAATGCATCAAAACTTTGAGGCTGGGAGTCTCAGTAGTCAGGGACTGATCATCATATTCCTCTTCATCCTCAGAGTCAGGGGAAACATTGTTGTCTGGTTCTCCTGGCTCCAACACAACCTCCATGGTTGTTGTCTCTTCTGCTGGAGGTGGCGTTGTGGCTATTGTTTCTTCATTTTCCTCCATATCTTCTCTATCTTGAGCTCTTCCTCTGGATGACCCCCTGTTCATTGTGTTCCTGACTGAGCCCCTTACAGAGGAGAAGATGCTGTGATAGGAGCGTGTCTGGGAAAGTGGCCGTACGCGCCTGCTGGCAGGTGCAGCAGCACGTGACTGAGGTGTAGTTGTTTCTTCTGGCACCTCTGTTGACTGGAGGTTAGATTCATCAAGGTTGGTATCCTGTTTAGAAGGAGTATGACTAGTCCTGAGGCTGTCCTTGGTTTTTGAGAATGATGAAGCAGCACTGCTGGCTGGCAGGAGAGAAAAAATGTCATGAATTAAGGATTAATTAAATTTCCTAGCATTCATGCACTCACATACTGTGTACAGTCAAATGTGCTTACATCCTGGCATGGCGACACTGAAGGCTTTGCTCTGTGGTCCCTGTCCCCTCCTGTTGGTGGCTCTAATCTTGAAGATATATCGTTCTCCTGGTGTAAGGCCATCTATGGTAGCCGTGGTGGTGCTGCCACGGTACGTTACACTTTTCATTCCAAAAGGCTTCATAGCAGGAGCATAAGACAGGATGTACTCTATGTGGAGAAAGAGCATAAACAACTGTGAAGAGATGTCACAAGACTATTCAAAGGAAAATGTCATGACTGATGGCCTTTGAAAATCTGAATTTAAAATATATACTTATACCCATACTGTACATTTCAGAGTCATAATTTTAGAGCCAGCACACAAAGATTTTCTGTGCTATCATGACAGAAAAATAAACAAAACTGATTTCTTCTTTTAGTATTTAAAATTTTGACATAGTAAGCCTTCAGGTCAAACATCAAGGATGTACTGATTCCTTAGTGAATGAAATTAATATATGACTTTTTATTAATTGTTACTTTAAGCCTCCTGGTCTTACCTCTTATCCTCCCATTCGGTTCTTCAGGTGGATCCCATGTTGCAGTTACTGCAGTTCCTTTTCCTCGTAGTGGCTTGACCTCAAAGTTTTCTGGTGGCCCAGAGGGTGCTAGCAAGTGAAAATGACACAATTTAATGGAAAGACAGTAGTCAAAAGAGGTGCGGGAGAACAAAAACCAGACCTAGCCTAGAGGGAACAGGGTGAGGAAATTGCTGCTTAAAGCGTGTAAAAACAGTGAGGACGTTTGTGCCAGGACGCTTCAACTGAGGAAAGTACTGCTGCCATACATTGTCAGGAACCTCCCCTTGAGATCATGTATGAAACTGCAGATGGAAGTCTAAACTGTGAGCCAGGCAATAAATACCGACATTCCAATTAAGTCCAGCTCAGGAGCTGCTACAGCACGGTATAAAAGCTGCAATCATGACAGAGCTGCAGCCAATTGAATCAAATTTCAAATGGGAGAAAAAGGCAGTCAATGTGATTAAGTGTGCTTTGAGGAAATAAGAAAAAAGGGTTAACAGACATGGTTATGCGAGAGAAAGTTCTTTTCTGCAAGAATAAATTCTCTTTTCAATGTAAACAGCAGGTCTCTGGCTCTTCTTCTATTCTCATGAAAAGAAATGACTATTCATTACTTTTTCTAGTTACGCAAGCAATTCTCAGCACACAGTGACTTACCTGATTCAGGGGTCCTTTGAAAGACGGAGACACTCCACTTCCCATGATTTTCTCCCTGAGAGATTCTGACAGAGAACTCATACATGCTGTCAGCTGATAGGGTGTCAATCATCATTCTTCTCTGGTTGCTGTCCTTGTACTCCCAGCGTGCTGATTCACCCTTTTCCCTGAACCTTATTGTGTAGGATCTGTATTAAAAGAAAAAAGGAATGTTTCATTCCAGATGAGCGGGTTATTGTCTTTCTTTTTCTTTCATTCACTTTCTTTCCCTTCATGTTTCATTAATAGACACTTAAAAAAAATCCCACCTGGATGCCCCGGGGGTGACCTTTCCCATCTCAACAGCAGGGTCAACCCAGGAGATAAGGACTGATTGAGGAGACATGACCCTGACACTGATGTCTTGGGCCTCATACTCCGGTGGCTCTGGACAACAATACAGACACACACAAAGATGTAGGGGCTAAAATGTCTAGTTCCAAATCAATATTAAAAGATCACTGAATTTGGTTCTAGGTTATATTCTTTTCATATCGGTTTATAATTTACATGTTTAGTGATGAGCTAAAAAAAAGAAAGACAGATCAATGTGTAGAGAAATACTGTGATTTTCTACAAATCTGCAGGTACCTGGTGTGGTTGTTTTGGCTGCGACTGGTCTGCTAGCAGGTACGCTCTGGCCCTGGGCTTGCTTTGCCTGCAGTGACACCACATGAACGGACTCAGATGCTATGAATAGAAAGGGATACCAGGCACGGCCAGGGTTTACACTATGGACACTAAAGATAGTACAAACAAAATTTATACATTTAGCTAATTTTTATTAAGATAAATGGAAGGACAATCACTGAATTTGGAGTGCAAGATGTAGTTCAGAGGCTGCCACTCTTTTCAGCACCATATTTAATTAGAACTGAAGACTTTGGCACTTTAATTTAGGTGGTTAAGAGTGTAAAAAATGGATCCTCTTACTTAGTTTGTGTGCGTTTCTGTTTCTCTGGTCAGATTGTAGTTTGGCGTATTGTTGGCGTCTCCTTTCCAACAGGGGGGCTCCTGCCAAGGATCGCTCAGGCTGCCTGGGACCTGAGGAGGACTGAGGGGCCCTCCTGTGTGTCCTAGTATTAGATCGGTGGGCTGTTCTGTCCACCCTGGTGGCTCGCTGTACAGAGGGCTGATTTCTGGCAGTTTGTGGAGGTCTGACTGGACCTGTTTGTGGATGATAATGGAGGAGAAAAGTCAGAGCGCGCTGGAGTTCATCTTACCTTAGTGACCCCATAGTTCATTTATAATCTGTGCTTTGTGCTGCCTTTGGGGCCCTGTTGAAACTAAGTGCCATGGAAAATCACTGACGCCACTCAAGGCACATCTGTTCAGTCATAAACACATATTTACAAGTCACTTTTAGCCATCAGTGAAAGTAAACATGCCCAGATGGCACAAAAGGGAAATGCTTTGGAACTGCACCCAGTCACCTGTCTTCTGCTCCAACTTCTGGTGTCTTTCTTTGTGCTTTAATCCCACACGAACCATGACTCCATCCTGGATAATGACTCAGACACTGACTCAGACAGCCAGACAATCCAGTCCAACTCATCTGGCTGCAGTGCTGAGCGATATCATTGGCAAAATTGCAAAACCTCCTCTGTTCCCCCCATTCTATCATATTCTTTCTTTCCTTTCGTCCCTCTATCTCTAATTTATCCGCTTCTCCTAATAACTGTCAGATGAGAAGGATCTGTCCTGTTTCCCATCAGGATAGCTATGTACAGCTGGGTGAGTAAGGACAAGACAGATGATGTAATAAAGCAGATTTTTACAAAATTCAAAGTGGTAATAAGGAGAAGAAATACTGTGGTGTATGGTTTCCGCATCCAACAAAAAATGTAAGGAAGACCAACCGAGAAAACAAAAATTGGGCAAAAGGATGTGAAGAGGAGTATGAATAAACACCAGAAAAGCTCCAAGGAAGAAAGAAGGAGTTTGTGTCTGCAAAACTTTGAGAGTTGAAGCTCCACCAGTGGCTTTAGCCTCTCTCCTTCCCCCCTGACCTGCCAGCACAGCTGAGTGGATTTCTTCTCTTTGGATATAGACAGTTGGCAGCTCTGTCATGCAACAACTTTTGCTTTTCTCTCATCTTGTTTTCAACACTTTCACTCCAAGATTCTCCTGCACCAGTACAAATGTCTTGGATATTCTCTTCTGTGCTTCCTGTCTGTCTGCCAACATGACAGCAATCCCTCTAAAACTTTCTGTACCTCTCTTAATGGTGTAATTAGTCGAAACTGTTTTTTACATTGACTGAATTCAGCATAAAAAATTTAAGAAATGCATTAGAATTGAGTGTTATTGCTTGTTTTATCGCATTTTCTACAAATTAAAAAAGTTAAATCATTGATTCTGCTTCCTTTGGGGGCATCCACACCAGAAAAATGACCCACCTCCGTGCTGAAATTGCAAAGGACTAACACTGTCAATTGCTTCCATACTTAAATAAGATTAGCATCAAAAGATGCAACGGGACTGTAAAACATCAAACAACAACTCTTCACTTGAGAGTACATCTTACAGAAGGACATTTAAACAAGCTCTGACTCACAATGAAGAAAGTAAAAATAGGTTTGTTCAGTCCAAACAGGATGACGCAGCTTCAATAAATCTATCAGTAACATCTTGTGTAAGGTTATAGCACACGTCCTGAAGAATAACACATTCAGTGAAAAAAAAAAAACAGTACATTACATCAAGTCTCAATGGACGGCAAAATACTCCAGACTATTGTTTTTTGATCATGAGATCAAGCATCTGACACTGCCTGTCACATCTGTGTCCACATTCTTCTTCTCCTTTGCAGCCTGAAACTTCACCTCCTATGTACAGTTTTTACTTTTGGTTGGAGGTTAACCATTTCCTGGGACACTAGGCTTGGTGCCATTGATGGTTTGATTTCTCTCCATGATTGTTTTAATTCAACCACCTCATAGCTATGTGTATCCCTGCGCTCCCACTGGAGAGATGTAAAAGTGCATCCGTGGTTAGACAACAGTGTTTCACAATGATCAGCAGTGAGTGTTTTAATAGGCTGTAATTAATAAAAGCTTTCCTCTAAATTTTGAGACAAACAGAATGGGATTCAGCAACTGTAATTCAGGACTTTTCTGGTTGTACCCATACCCATACCCAGTGTAGGATACGCTACTTGTTTTATTGTCTCTCCTCATACTAGCTGACTTACAAAAAAACATTTGGTTTTAATCAGACAACTTCTCCTTTTCCTTATTTTCTTCTCCCCTTTTTTTCTCTTTCTGGAAACCTGTCACAGTGCATAGTTTGGCCCATGTCACCACACCACAAACCACAAAACCATTGACTCCACCATGCTCACACTGCCAGATCATTTCTATCTTTTCCTGGAGGCTTGATAGTCTGAGGTGCTGTAAGTCTAGCCTGCAGACAGACAAACATACCACTGCTACAGGGAAGACCCACCTCAGTGAACCTCCTTTAGCTAGAGACAGATAAGTTATTATTCACCTTCAAAAGCAAATCTAAACTTTTAAAAGAAAATTTGATAAATTTCAGTCTCACTTTAGAGTGGGCTACAGAGCATAATTAAACCACAGTTTAATTTATACAAAGAGCTTTCTTGAGGGAGGAAATAATCAATTTAGCCTCGCTAGCAAAGAAAACATTATTGACAAACCTAATGTCAAAGAAACAACTCCAGCCAAAACAGTGTGCCTATGTCCTGCCCTTCTACTTCTGGTCCATGGGACTTTAATTTGAAAAAATTCTTTTACTTTTGTCAATAGAGAGGGAAGGAGAAAAAGGATATCTGAACACTGGACTACAGCTCCCAGTATCTAAAAGACTGCAAAAAACCAATGTTTCAACCCAACAGGGTCTTCATCAGGCCACTGGTCATCATGACAGACAACAGGGTGTATAAACACACAAATGATGATGACATGAGATAGGCCTCAGTCAATAGTGGCTAGCCACACCTAGACCAAAGCTACAAAAAGGAGAAATAATAAAACAAATAGTAATAAATTAAAATATAACAACATTATAGAAAAATAGCACAAAGTGGCATCTACTACTACTGCTCTGCTGCATGTCAGTGGAAAGGAGCAAATAACTTTTTGATTCAATTTAAATTGTGCCCTCATTCTCAAAAATGATATTTATTGTTTTTAAAGATGATTTAATAAATTAATAAGCATACAGTATACGTCACCAACGCTAACATAGCTGTAAATTTAGCACAGTTTCTTTTGTTCCTTCAGAACGAGGGCATGTTAATGGCTGCAGCTAAGCAAACAGAGTTAGTGGGTTCTGTAAGAGATCATTGTTAAGACGTCACTCACAGGATGATTGGGTGTATGAAGTATGTGTTTTCAAAGTCTTATACTTCAGCACTTGCATGACAAACTGTGACTTTCTTGACTTGAAAAATTATCTTTCAAAGTAAGAGTCATCATGTTTCAGATTTGTGATACAAATTGAACAGGGTCAAAAA
>JAPZDX010000010.1:14766451-14778465 GCA_029783625.1 Naso annulatus | reverse complement strand
ATTGTATCTCAAGAGTCAGGACGACGATATACTGCTGTATTGATATTTTGTCCCACCCCTGGGATACAGAGCGCAAAAACAGCCGCACATTTAAACCAATGAGAATTGCTTGCCCAGCACATATGCCGAAAAGGTTTTCTGGCATCCAGGTTTACTTCCTGGTTATGCGGCCCACTGAATATGCGCAGTCAGGTTCCCCCAGTCCGCGAGTTCCCGCTTGGCCCATAGACTTTACACTGTGGCGACCTCACTGATTTTAAAATTGCTTTTCTCAGCTCACAGAACGTTTTACAAATACAAAACCTCCAAGGATTAAAATTCAAAATAGAAATACTCTTAAATGACCTTGTTTGCACTTTGAGGTGACTTATCAAATGTTACAGACATCTCTTTTTCAATGGCGACCTTTGGGGAAAACGCTTTTCAAACCGCAGAGGTATTTTTCACCGCAATACCGTGAGTGGCCACTATGCCAGTTTGGAAGCAAGACAGAGTGACTCTGCCGTAAGCAGTTCTCCCAATACATCCATGGTCTATATATATATAAATCAATTAAGTGCTGATGTGCTGCCTATATGATAATCTGAGACACTATCGCTGATAAATGGGCTTACTAATATTGTCAGCATACATAATGATCAGCAGTAATAAGCCATAAAATCACTGTGCATTTAATGTAAATTTACCCACACTGGTTTATGGTTATGGATGTGTGGTTGTGGTAGCGAGCTCTTATTGTTTTGTAATAAAAGCCTCGTGTTTACCGACAGTGGTTTTTATGTAGTGTTCCTGAGCCCATGTAGTGATATAGTTTATATGGTCACGTGCTTCACAAAGTGGTGAAGCTCGCCCTGTTCTTGCTTGTGACTGAACCTTTCGGGGATGCAACTTTGATACTCACCCATGATAACATCACCTGCTACCAGTGAACCTGTGAAATGTTTCAAACAGGTGTTTTTGAATCATTCCACATTTTCCTCAGTCTTTTGTGGCTCCTCTTCCAACTTATTCAAAACCTGTTGCTGGCATTAAGTTCATGTTTAGCACACGTTAACAAAAATGAATAAAGTTAATGAGGTAAAACCATAATTATCTTTTATGTCAAAAAATGATTGGCATATTCTGTTTTCTATAGTATGCTTCACACAGGATGTAGTAGTAGTAGTCAATTTAAGTGTATCAACCAATAAAAGGAGATGCAAAAGTGCCTTCTGTAAAAAGCTTCAACAACCACTAAATTAGCACAAGATGTCACAGCTCACCTAACTTTTTGAGAATGCAAATATACTACCAGTTTGAGGGATCAGGTGTGGACGTCTACAGTACAAACAACATGAGCAAACATAAATCACGCTGTTCTCAGGACTTTGGCCGATGCATTTTTCTGCAACATCTTGCTTTATATCCTGGTATGAGTTACTTAAATTAATCTTTTCCTCTGTGAAAGTCACTTTGACATCGGGCTTCCCAGCATGTTCTTTCAAATGACGCAAAAAAAGCTTAACGAGAATGAGCCAGCGCACCTGAGACCCTAAAAGACCTAATTTTTGATGACATTGTACGTGTGCATGCATATTAACCTCTAACGGGAAATATTTTGGACTAAAGAAGGTGCATGGACGAGGCATTCACAGGTCAACTACCAGGGCAATCACTGAAGAGATCAAACTTGCCCCCAACAAATCCTGTTTAATAGGTTTTTGGAAATGCTGACATTGAGGACAAGGTGCAGCAGAAGCATGATAAAATCTCAAGGCCTTGCTTGCTTTTTGAAGTGGGGATGTGACCTCTCCTTTTTATACCTGAAGCATGAATTATGTTTGACTAGCCTAATCAAAAAGTGATGGTTATTTCCTCTCCTCCTTCTCACTTGTTCCGCAGCGACAATCATGTTTACCATTCCGAAAGATTTACTCTTCACAATGCTCTCAATCACAAATTAAACAATGCTGCCAGCCACATCGGCAGGTATTAAGTCTGAACAATGATATGATCAGCAGCAGTGTTCCATTCACAGGAGGCAAAGGGGAAAAAAAAATCTTAATTACTAACACATTCCCATCTTCTTTAAAAAAAAAAACAAAAAAAACAACACATTTATGGATTTTAATTTTCTCCACTGTCTTTGCGCACTTAATATTCCAACAGGAAACATTGAGCATTTGCACATGAAACAAAGATAATGGCCAAGTCTGCAATCAAAGCAAATAATTACAATCACACTGTAACTTTTATTGTTCGGCGGCAGAAAACGGGGGACATGCTGGATCAAAAATAAGCAGAGGTGCACACACCATCCCACGGAACCACGCGCTGTAATTTAAGCTGCAATTATCATAAATTACACATCAACAATAAAACAAATGTGGGAAAAATTATGTTGTGGGGGTGCACACTTGAGTCCTCTCTGGTTGTTCTTATCCTTTGTGAGGTAATTATAAAAGAGAGTTAAGGAGGATAGTGAGAAAAAGACCTGTCTGTCTCCACGGGTTCAGTTTGTTAACAATTTGAAGAGAAGTGAAAAAGTTGAATCTACTTTATTACACAAAGTGTTTCATTGTTCCGGAAGCTGCTAACGACTGCCCATACAAAGAATAAAATTGTAAAGAGTAAATTGTTTTAACCCCGTGGCAAAGCAGTGGAGGAACAGAGATGAAACGGAGGAGATGTGAAAAGGCTTACTTGTTGAGAAACTGCTCCAGGCCCTGTCTCCGCTCCTCGATGAAGGAGTCTTCAAATATCCCATCATCCCCTCGAAACGGAAGCTGCCGGAAAAGAGCTTTTCCTGGGAGAGGTGGGACAACCACCTAAGAGAAAAGAGGACCCACGGAAAATCAGACAGCAGCAGTTCAAAAGGCATAAGTGACCCACTAATGAGGATTTCAGTGTTAACAGTCAACAGAGTTTAACATTTTTTAAAGACAGCTCTCAAAACTACAATCCCGCAGTGATTGTGTGCAGTGTGATCTGGTCAAACCATTTTTATGTCATCTGTGAGGAACAGTTTATGGTCCTTGGTAAAAGCAGAAAAACAACATTTCAACAAACTGCAAAGGTCCAAAAGATCTTTTTAACAATTTTCTCTCGCACGCAAAAACATTGCAGACGCGGTCAATGTTGTCTGCCAATTTGAAAAGCCAAGTACTCCAAACCCTTTGTGCTAGGTTCACTTAAATGGCTCACCTTGCTTTCCCTCTCCAGCTCCGTTCTGAGCCACTCAAAGTCGCTGTACCGCCTCCGTACACAAGACTCCTTCAGCTTGAAGATGGGTAGGTTCGTCTGTGGACACACACGCACACACAAGAGACAAACTGTGACAAGTACCACTTTCACATGTTGTTTTGATTTTCTGAGGAATTGTCCTTAAACCTTTGCAGTTGTTACACAGATAAAAGAGGAGGAAATTTAAAAAAAAAAAAAAAAAAAAAAAGACTGTTTTTTATTTCTGTGAATCAACATTTGGCAAGTGCTTTCAATCCCAGTGAGTGACATCTCGTAAGTGTGTCGACACAGTTTTTGTTTATCTAATGTCTTTTATGTACAGTCGCAAATATATATCATTTTCATTACTGATCAGTCTAGCTACGTTTGTCTCATGTTTTAAGTCTCAGGGAGTACAACTCAAAATTTTGTCATATTGTTATCTGACCCTTAATATTATGACAATAAAGCTAAAAGTAAAACACAACGTACTGTAAAATGTCTCTCCCAGTTTCCATGAATCCATGTAGATGTCTTTCAATGGCTTATTTTAACTAAACAACAGTCTAAAACTCGGAAATTTAATTCAAATAATACAACAAGAGGGAAATGTAACGAATCCTAACATTTGAAAAGTTGAAATTAAAAAATGCATCCCAGTTTCCCTTTGCACCGTGGGACTGACTCCATTATATCGGGCACACTGGAGTGCCCCGGCAGGATGATCACATTTGTCATTCACAGACAGTTCATTTTGGGTAATATCATTAATTTAAAAAACTTGGGTTTTTCCTGTGACGTAAGTGGTAATGGTAAACATCTAAGATCTGGGAACAAACATCACACTATCACTGACTGAAAATAATCTGGCCACAATGACCATATTTGATTCAGACATTTCTAGACTTTGACCAAGTTGTTTAGACCTTGTTGCTAGCTACCTGTTCTGAAAATATAATATCCTGCAGACTGTTTTTCCATTTACAAAAAACTTAATTCTAGGTTGCAACATTTTGGTCCTATGGACCTTCAATGAGGTAAAACAAAAGGAAAAAGAAAAAATGATTTTATTAATAAAGTTAGACTTGGTTTCACCAACATCAAGTAATTTTACATGAGATTAAGTCTGGTCAAAGTTAGCTAAACTTAAAATAAGTAAATCCATATTTAAAATGAAAAAGAGCTCTATTGCTCAATTAAGTAAAATAAGATTAAGATGTCAATCACAATTAAAAAGTTGAATTAATATGAAAATGCATGCTTACCCAAATTAAGAGAAATTCATAAGTAAGTAAATAAATAAGCACGGTTTCGGAATTTAGTAAGTAAAAACGTTAGTCTTTGAGTGACGGCGTAGAAGGTATACATAATATCCTTCAGGCAACATTCGTCTTGCAAATCTAATTTTTTTGATGTTGAATCAAAACACGCTTGCAACCGTTGCCTTTCGATAGACTGATCCACATCTCGATGCTTTTGAGAGTTGATTTTTCCCACACCGCTAACCTATACTGCAGCCAGACACCAGGAGGCGATCGAGATGTTTGGGCTCCACTGTCGTCCATCTTTACCAAAAACACTGGTTTGGTGCATGGCCTTAGCTTTATCTACTCTGATTTTATTGAAGGAAAAGAGAACGAGAAAGAACAAAAAAACAAAGACTGACATTAAATTGAACCAAACTAAATAGAAAAATTACACTGGCCTTCAGCAAAAATGTTCACTTGTGTTTTGCTCACCAAGGCCTATTGGATTTATCTATTGCCATTTTTCTGTGTGTTTTTATGTACGCCGATGCACAGATGTGTGTGTAATTCTAAGTTGCTGTTGACAAGCACTTGAGAGCAAATTTCATATTAAAAAGGAGAGATGTCTCGACATTGACAGAGAACATCGAGCAAACAGCACATTACAGCACAATGCCAAACCTCTTCACTAGTCCTGACAGCACATGGCCATCCCATGACAATGTACAAACAAAGAGGGAGTGAATGAGCATTTCATTTGCAGGCCACATTCACAGAAGGTCAGAATTCATGGAAGAAGGAATCACAAGAGCAAAGCAATTGAGCAAGTAGGTGCAGCATGAATACAGTGTGAACAGCAGACTGATCGATGAGCCGACAACTGTGACTGTGTGCAGTAGTGGGGATGGCAGAGTTAACTAGAAGGCTGAGTAAATGGCTGAACAAAAGAGAAAGGAGTGGGTGTACGTGGTTGTAAAGGACAAGCAGAAAAACTGGAGAGGTTTGGAGCTTCATCTGGTCTGTGCAGAACTAATTTCGCTCTCATGGTCTCTCCCTTTCCAACCTTTTCCACTTTATTTCCCTTGCTCTACGATAATAAGTCAGATTTTCTGTCCTTGAGACTCCTCTTATGGCGTTTCAATAGGAAAAACAGGCATTCGTTTTCTTCCCTCTTTGCTCTCGACTCTCTTCAGTCTTCAAATTATGGCTCCTGTCCAGATTTGTTGGCAAAGAGCAAACTAATTTGATTAAAAAAAAAAAAAAATTGACTGAGAGCTACCTGTCGAACAAAATGATAGACTGAATGTGTGACTGCATAACAAATGTCACCTCATGAAATTATTTGAGAAAATTCTGATTTACTGTATGTCATGATGTGCACTCAGTTGGATTATGTTGTTGTGAAAGGTTTCTATTGTTTATTACACCCTGTTATCTCAACAAAGGTAGGCTAAATGACGGGAACCCTTCTTTGCACGAACTGCATCATCAAAAGCAACCATACAGTTGAATCAACATCACTCTAAAACTGATAATTATAACCTTCATGAAAGAAACAATGTAGCACTGTTACTGTGGACAAAAGCTTCATGATCGCCCGTAGGTGCTCTGGTCGCTGGCATCGCGCTGCCGGCCCTCTAGAGGTCGCTGGCAGGGGGCGGGACGTTCATGCAGCGCCGCAGACATGACGTTTGCTTGTGATCATCATTATTCACTTATTTCAACTACTGACTGCTGTATTCACTGTAAAAAGCAATATGTACTTTTTGATTCACCTAGCTTAACTTGCACATGGTTGGCATTTGTTTGTATGGATCTACTTTGCGTAGCTGGCCTAATCACTTACTAGATATTCCAACCACTTCTGCCACCTCCTCCTGGGTGTGTGGGGTTTTTTTTTTTGTTTTGTTTTTTGCATGTCACAGTAGATGAACAGTGAGGTATCATACATCTCCAGGATACTGAAGACCACATATATTAGCTTCTCAGAGAAGGAACTAATGTTTGCTAGGAATTTTTCTTGCTATGGGATGGCAATCACATCCTGATCTGCAAGTGGCTGCTTCGGCATCGTCGCTGCTCATTTTCACAAAGTTGAGTTCTGCTCAACTTCAAATCGACGCTTTAGGTGGACAGGTCGCTGACACTCTGCTGGCTGAAGCTGCGGCACCAGACACCCTCCATCGCGAGCGTTAATTGGAAAAAAATGACTGCCAGCTGCCTCATGAAGCTTTTGGTGTTAGTCCGCGGTTAGCCTGTTTAGCTAACTGTACCTATTAAATTGGCGATTGACTGTTTAACATTCAATAATTTTACTTTCTTTTTCTGATCTAAACTGAGATGTATGACTTTTTTTTTTAATCTACAAACATTAATTGTAGCTTACAGTCTAAAAGATTGAAATTGAGAATAAATTGAGACATTTTCCTTTCATTTTCCATGATATTTATATTTCAATTCATTTACAGCACATTTTAGCACAAGCACTACTGTGCAAGGCTCACATAATAAGATACTGAGGCCCATTTATCCAGACTTCCCACCTAAAAATCAGCTGTAAAGTCTGATCTGTTTCTTTGGTCACTATCAGCATTTGACACAGAATTTCTCGTAATGTGAGTGGTTTACAGATGGACGTGTATTATGTAAGATGAACAACAGCCATATGGACAAAGTTTAGGTTAAAGATAACTACAGATAATGTGTCTTTATTGTATATTGTAAATGGTCCATAGCGAAGAGATAAAACTTTATTTTCACATCACTAACTGCTTCAGGTAAGGATCAGGGACATCTTCGTATCTCAAAAGCCTGTTTGATATGTACAAGTTTCTTGACTGAACACTTCTGCTTCATGAAAGGGGCAAAGTGGATGTGCAGAGAGAAGACAGACAGAGACAAAGAGAAAAGAATTCTCTAAATGGCCATCAAAGAGCTGGAGTAGAGTACAAGTTTAAAGGACATCTGCTGCGGGAAGGCTTGTAAAATGATTTGACAGCCATATCTTCAGCTGAGCAGGTGAAGAAAGGAGGCAGAGAAACTTGAGGGTGAGGTCAGACAACAGAGCGTCTGTCTGAGAGAAACATTTAGAAGCACCTACTAGTGATGCCATCCATGTGGGTGATACCACCTGACGTCAAAATCATCTGTTAATTACGCCATAATTCGAGTGTTCGCTGCGACATGAAAGCTCTCAACCCATGAGAGCAGTTTGGTTTACTCAGTACCACTCGCCCTGCTGCCCTTTTTCTAAACAAGTCATTTTGTGTGCAGTTCTTTCTGTGACCTTTGTGGTGCATCAGAAAACAAACAGACACCAGACTTCATGGTACACATGTACAAAAATAATTCACAAGACTGCCAGCTTCGACAGTGCTTTCAATGAGGTCACATTTCCTGTGATTAAAGCCTTAACGCGAGTGAAATAACCTGTTTAAGATGACAGAAAGTTGCAGTAACAGGAGTATTTCCTTACCCTGGTTAGAATCAAATGCATGTCTGTAAACTTACTGCCACTCCCTCTTTCCCACTACGTTTTATGAGACTCGCCAGCCCTTAAAAACTTTCCTTCCCTACTTATTTCAAATTCTCTCCAGGTGAAGTTGTCAGTGAGCCCCTTACTCCTCCTCTCTCTCAGGTCACAGGAGAAGAGGATTATCTTAGCTTTATCACCCCAGTGCTCTAGCATTAACTCCGTTCTCCCCTCACTGTGGTCTGTCCCTGCTGCGTCATGTTACCTCACAGCATGGAGCGCCACAAAGTTAATCCCCCACCACAACAGATCACAGTTACAGGTAATCTGCCACCGCCGTGACTCTAATCCCATCATGTGCACACAGAAAACACTTAACCACGCGCAAGCACATACTGACGTACATGAAGTACGCACACGCAGATGTTAAGTATAGATTTGACCAGTCACACAGTAGACAATGTAAATATAATAGCCAAAAGCATTCAAGCCTATTTGGTGCACACACGCACACACACACACACAGAGCTGAACCTGTACCACTCATCTCCACACAAAGAAGCTGTGAGAGTGTAAGGAAAGAAAGTCACCTGGTCTTTCAATCCTCTCGCCCTCTCAAACCCTGTGATTAAGAGATTGGCCGTGCAGGACAAGGGGAGGAACGAAAACGACAGAACTGAAAAATGAGAGGTCTCACTCACTCCTTCGCTCTCTCACACACAAACAGAAAGAGGCGGTGCGTGAGAGCTTTACGAGTCAAAGATCAGGTTTCCCCCGGCTCTGTTCTCTTCACAGCTGGTTAGAGGTTAGGGCTTCGGTGTCTCAACTTACTGGCCCCTGCGGTGATTGGGACATGGTGCGAGCCCGCACTCGGTCGGGTCTTAGCATTTCATTAGTCGTCCAAAAAGGCACACTCTGCTTCTGTTACCTTCTAAGAACAGAGTAAAAGATAAGAGTGGAAGCATAGGAAGGTGAGAGAAACTAAAGTTTGCAAAAAGGACAAATACAAATACGACTTTTCCAAACTCAAGTAATAGTTTATAGCAGAGAGGAGCACACTGAGCTACAGCGTCACACAATGCAGTACACTTCTCTTCCATGATGTCAGTGCTACTGTTTGCTTTTCCAAACTGGAGGCGTGCTACC
Source organism: Naso annulatus (assembly GCA_029783625.1). Lineage (NCBI taxonomy): Eukaryota > Metazoa > Chordata > Actinopteri > Acanthuriformes > Acanthuridae > Naso > Naso annulatus. Next base: position 14,769,399 of record JAPZDX010000010.1, on the reverse strand, counting down.
CGCCATCTACAGAAGGCAATACACTAAATACATAATTACCTCATAGAACCCCACTTGAAAAATCTGAACAATCTCTTTTAAATAAGAGACACACAAATAAGGAATTAATGGCCACATTAAAATCAGGTGTAAAAGAAAAAAAAAAAAATGCTGCATCTTTCAAAGAAGGAGCATAAAGCTTGATGTACCTCCTTCAGAGTAGACCTCCTAGCTTCACTTTCCATTATGAGTGTGCAAGGTGCAATCTACGCTCCATAGGAAGAGCATGTGACTCATAATGTCTGGGACACAATACCTTAGGCTTATTGAAAATGGGTTGAAAAGAGGCAGAACCCTTAAAAACAGCGAACAGAGAAAGGAGGTGGGGGACAAAGATCACTCATCTCCTGAGAGAATAGTTCAAGGCCACCATGCATTAGCTTTTAGCAGGATGGATTAAAAGTTTGAGTGCGCATCCTAAACCTCCCCCATGCCGCCTTCTTACCCCTCCCATATGCTCTCCTTTCAGAATAATAGCATAAAAAATGGCAACATAATACCATCTCATTGCATCATATTCTAAAATGGGGGGAAAAAAGACGGGGAACAAAAGCGTTGGGGCTATAGGTCTTTTGCTCTCGCCTCTCCATGTACTCTCACACTCGTTCTCTCGCTTGCCGGCCCCTGCGGCCTGACAATCTACCCTCTCTCCGACTCGCCTAGCTGGCAAAAAGCTGCTTTGTTGCCATAGTATCAACTCCCACTTTTGATACTGTCATTTCAAGTAGGATATGGTTGCCTTGATACAATATGTTCCCTATTTCCATTAAAATAGTTGTCGAAGAGGATGCTGTAGACTTTGGATTACACTTGACTGTGCCTGACAAGCCCAGCACCCACCCACTCCCCCCCACACACACTCCCCATCTCTCCCCATTTTATTAATGACCAAAAGGCCCCCACCCCGATGCCCAAATGGAAAACAGAAAGAAAGAGAGAGGGAGAAGCTATGGGAGTTGAGAAGAGGAGGGGTAGAAGACTGAGTGAGAGTGAGCAACAGAGCTATAAGAGTCCTTTTATGTACTCCTATCCATAAACAAAGTAAGATCGCAAAGTTCTCTCCCCTGAATGTACTCTCTGGATGAGATGGGAACCAAGAGAAGACAAGGATTTTTGATAATACCACCCCCCCCACCCCCACCCCTTCACACACATACACTCGCACTTCCCAACTCCAACCTCCTGTTTGCCGAGGGTCCAAAAAAATACACAATGCTGCTTGAGGGGATCTTCTCACAAAAGTAACACCAAAAAAAAATAACATTAAGGTGATATGATAAGACCCTACCCAACAACTGTCCATTAGAAACAAGAAAAACATGTGCAGAGGCAGAAAAGAAAAACACCAAATCCCAACCAGCTTCCTCTGATCTATAAGCCATTGCAGAAACTACACTTAAAACGAAGGGATTTAGATGAGAACAAAAATCCATTGTTTCAACACAACCCTGGACATTACAAGTCCGCTCAGGCAAAATGAGATATCCGCCTCCTTTCAGTATGAACTTAGCTTCCACCTCCTTAAAAACCTGACTGAAAGAAGTAGATTGATCCCATTGATTTTAAGCACAAATGCCGGCCTGGATTTGAACAAGTAACTGAGTAACCTGCCTCGTAGCTACTGCAATCAGTCAGAGCCTCAAATGATTATCTCATCTTTATGCAATTTGTTTCGCCACTAACTTCCTGAACACTTACGCAGCATCAATGAGTCACTAGCCAAACACATCAGCTGACATTTTTTTGAAAAGAGTCAAGGCAAATTTTGAAAGTTTGACAAAAAAAATATAGCAAGCTGCACAGTAAACCATATGTATTATCACAGGGACCTAAATAACCACATTATGAACTAAGTTACTGGCTGCATACGGCTGGGATTGAAATGGGATAAGTGGGCAATGGGGTGAAGGCTAGTGAGGGGATGGCTTTCTGCCCTCCCATGGGGGGTGAGGGGTAAGGATGGGGAATAAACGCCCCAGAGCCCCCCACACCCTGGCCTGTTTCATTCTTCTCTTCTCTCAATGAGGGGATTAGGCAGACTCTCTCAGTGTGGCCACAAGGGCTCTCTCGATTACGGACGGATAGCGGACAGCATTAAGAACAGAAGACAAAGGAATGAGTTATAAACAAAACTGTACAGCATAATTAAATAAAATCAAGATAGTGTTAGGTATTACTATTAAGATAGCAACCAAAAAAAAGCAAAGCACAGGCTATGCATTCCAAGCTGAGGCATAGTGGCTAACGCTCTTAACATGCTGGAGATGGAGTAAAATGCTTCTAAAGAAAGCTGAAGAAAAGAGAAGGAGAGAAGCAAAGCAAAGTTGACACCACATTTGTTGAGAAGTGAGGGATGCACCACTTATTCTGTGGTCTTATGCAAAGCAGGGTCACACAGGGCTACGAGGTGCACAATAATGCTGATTACACGCATATGCTAATTATTACACGCTAATCAAGTACAGTAGCCTTATAGTCAACGCTAATGCCTCGAGACGGCTTCTCTTCCCTCAACCCATTTTCTTTAAGGTAAAGGGAAACTATAAATACGTTAGGGCTGCTCCACAATTTAAATACTCCAGGAGACTAACTACAGGGGTGTCAGTCAATTGAAATGACAATTTGAAGACAAGATGAGGCAATCAAATGAGTCTCACAACTGCATGACACATTGATATTCCCAATGAAGCCTGCAGATTAAAACATTAAACATACAAAGTAGAGCACTGGAATGACTGAATTTATGCTAAACTGTTTGTTGTGACAAACACATTGACGCACAAAAAAATGTCTTTGAAAGAAAGTTAAACTTCCTGAAAATTGTGCCATTTTATAGAGAGTAATTCCCCTTTCTATTGTGTTTGTGTCAGCTACATATTGGATAAAGATTCGTACCTGATCGTATTTAA
>JAPZDX010000010.1:14686055-14699232 GCA_029783625.1 Naso annulatus | reverse complement strand
TTTGGTGTCATCAGTGTAGGCCCATACCAGTTGGTACAGTGATGTCATCATTTAATACAACAGCAGAGCTGGAAAGGTAGACAGTCATGTCTCTATCATAACGTGAGTGACAGCTCTTATTGAATGTACTTAAGTCTCGCTGTTTTTTCTTCCAGGAATCCTTCAACATTTTGGGAACTTCACTGTCATTCAGCCTTTTCAATATGAAAGTGGAGCCAGCAAATAGTTGGCTTAGCTTGGCATAAGACTGGGAATATGGGACTGGGAATATGGGGAAACAGGTGGCCAAACTTTTCCCAAAGTGACCAAAATCAACCGTTCAGCATCTTTAAAATTCCCTAAAAACTACTCATTTACTTAACTATTATAAAATAGGGAAGTGTAAACAACATTTGCAGTATGGGTGGCTATGTCTCAGACTATTTCTTTGCAACCACATCACCATTTGGTTGCAAGGCAACCAAAAGACACTTCAAGAAGTCACTGCTCCCAGCTAAAAATAAAAGATCTGATCATGACTTCCCCATCAAACTAAGAGTTGTAGTTTTTGCCCATTAGATTTTGCATGGATCAAACATCCATATTGTTACCTCTTGATAAAGCCAGACAAGTCATTCCCTTCTGTTTCTAGTCGCCATTGCTAAACTAAACTAACCGACTGCTCCAGCTCCACGTTGTTCAGACAAATATCAGGCTGATATCTTTCTTTACAAGTAGGCAAATAAGTTTTTTTTTTTTAAATGACAAATCATTTCCTTAATTCTTCTTTTATCCTCAGAAATGTTGAGGATATAATGTAGATAAATGTATAGATATTCATCAAAGCCTCACAAAGTGTGCAATATATATAGACTATGACCACATAGTCAAACTTAAACACACACTGACTGCTCTGCAGCACCATAGATATGGAATTTACACAAAATATTTTTCATAGTTTCACAGAGAACACAGAAGAGAGCTTTTTATGTCACAACACAGGAGCTGAGCTACAGCCAGTTCAGCTTTTCATACACCTCAATCTCGTGACCAGACAGGCGAGCGACAGACCAACCAACTAATGTAACACCACCACTTCCCTTTTCCTCTGGTTATTTCTGTCAGTTTGGGGCGGGCGCTGCTGACTGCCCGTGCCACGCTGCAGTCACCAGGGTGAGGTCAGCATGTGAGTTCAGAGGGGTAAAAGTCACGAGCTGGATTTTGCACATCAGACACCTAACAAAAATTCTCTTGTACCTTCTGCAGAATCTCCTGTATTGCCCTTCACTTTATTTGCTTGACTAGGTCTTGACCTTTTTCACCCACTTTCCTCATTTTACTGCCGTGCTTGTCATGAGCAATGTGGACTTGTTGCATGTATCGCATTCACGAGGCAACCTTTCATTACTGCCAGAATGTGTGTGAGTGCTGTCAATCAGCTTTGAGGTGAGGCTTTTGTGAAGAGTCCTCACTGAAAGGTTCACACACTCTTTAAGGTCAGTGCAGTGTGTAAGCATGAGTGCATTTTTTATAAGCATGGGGAAGCAGCAGTGTTGAGCCTGCTATCAGAAAGAGGCCCGCTCATCTGAAAAGACTGTTAGCGCTTTCTTTCTCTCTTTTTCCACTCTTCCTCACTTCTTCCCATTTTCCCCCTCTCCAGTTTACAAGGCCTTCGCGCACAAGCTCCAAAGGATTACCAGACACACCCCTTTCAAAAGCACTGAGCCCTACAGCTCCTCAGTCCCCTCACTGTGTTTGAAAGGGAACATTTGAGCGAGAGCATTCGAGATCTTGCAGAGGAAAGAAAGTGGAGGTAGAAAAACAAAAAAAGGGAGGTAGAAAGAGGAGGGGGGGGTGGGATTGAGTGATTGCTGCTGCTCACAGAGAAGGAGAAAGAGTCAGAGAGCAGAGTTCTTGGCCTGCAGCCAGCTTGTGCCACCATACGGCTTTTGTGCAGAGAGTTGACTTAGAAAAGACCTTTCAGAGAGGGAGAGAAAAGAGTGGGAGATGACAGAAAAATACTGAAAAACAAGCATGAGAGAATGGCAGAGCAAGAGGAGAAGGGGCAAAATAGGATGAAAAATAATCACAAAAGGCGGCTGTGAGGGAGAAAGGAGAAAAATAAGGAGGTGGAGGAGGGTTTGAACCAGATGATAGAGACTCATTCATAAGCCTGTACAGTAGATTATAGAGATGAAGCCATAGCTACACCCTGCTGCCCTCCTGTGCCTCCCTCCATCCCTCTTTACCCAGTTTAGCCCTTTAAAGTCACAAAAAGTTACAACACTTGAGTTTTCAGTTTCTTTTTCTCCCCAGGTGAGGTCAGAGGAAGTGCACTGATGCAACAGCGTCACCAGCTAGTGATTTTGGGTATCACCGCCAGCCACAGCTTGGATAAGGCAATTACCTGCTTCTGACAGACCGTGAACCTTAAAATCCAAAGCTTAACGTGCTGAAAAAAGGCTTTTATGTAAAAATAAACATCATGCACACACACAGAATACAGCAGGGGTAGCTGTGTGGTTGCCAGTGGTCTATTAATAGCAGGGTAATATAAATACGAAGTGCTGCGTGTGGAGAAAAGAGCTCAACTAGAGGGAGGATGCAGTGACGTGGTGGGGAGGGGACACTCTGCCATTCAATAGAGGCCACTGTTCACCTGACTGTGTGAGTGTGTGTGTGTGTGTGTGTGTGTCTCTCCTCATGGATGTGTACAACATTGCTAGTGGGTGAAAGGAAATACCAGCCTGACCTGTGAACAGTAGTAAGTGTGTTTTGTGTGTGTGTGTGTGTATTGTCATGTATGAGCACTAAGCTGTTAGCGCCTGAGAGAGCTGGGACAAAAGGGAAGGATGAAGGAAGGCACAGGAGGGCCTCTTATGTCCCCGATGAACCCTCTCTGCCCCAAGTAGACTGGGGGCCCAGATGCCCATGCTCATACCCCCAAATAACCCCCTATAGCATGGGGGGTATTTAAGTTCATGCCACTGTTGGTCCCAAAATAAACACTGAGACCTGATAACAATATACAGTCTGCTTGGTGTCTGCTAATGAGATTCCATCACAGTCACCATGGCATTGAAGTGCACTTCAAGCGGCGACAACAGACGGAGGAGGTGTGTGGACGTTGGATTCAGCCAGGCAATGAAAAATAATAATGACCTTCAGTATCTAAACGTACATAAATATGGAGTTTAATTTGATTCCTTACTTGTTTACAAAAGAAATAGTTTGGCTTGCAAGTGATGAGGATTTCATTGGCTGCACATGCTGGAAAATGGAAGAAAGGAAGCTCAAGAGTGGGTGAACGAGAAAGTAGGTAAAGGAGCGGTTGGTCCCTTTGAACAAAGATGCATGTTTGAAATTTCTTTGCAATCTGGCTCATACCTTTTCCAGCATGTCATCTGCCTCCCTCATACTTTCTGTCACTCTCCTTGATTAAAAAAAATCCCATAAAGGAGAAAAATGAAGTATCCTGTCAGCACACTTGGTACCAAAAACGTCACCTTCATGCTTTGCCTCTTTCTGGAGCCAATAATCTTTATCTACTGCACACCAGAAAGTCTTAATGAGCATGTTTACATGACGTTAGAGAAAATCGATTTATTGTGTTAGTCGGGCTAAAACCAGACTTTTAAAATGCATGTAAACACGTTAGTCTGACTGAAATTGCACTAAATCGAATCTCTCAAAGTTGAGCTGACACACCCACATAATGCGATTGAGAGTCAAATTACTCCTGCATGTATTCACCTCAACTGGACCTGGACTGGTCTAAGCAAACTGCACATGATCGATAGTCCCCGCGGCAGTCTTTGACCCGGAACTTGAACAGCATAAATTTGTAGATGAAGACCAGTAAGGATACGAGAATCCCATAAGCACGAGGAGAAGCATGCATTGAATTTGTACCAAAATTAAAGCGTTGATATGAAGTGCACAGCGCTGTAAATTTCCATGTTTTCACTGGAATCCGCTAGCCGCTTGATAACTTGTTTTTAACTTGTTTGGCTAAACAGAAGAAGGTCCAAAAGCAACCAGCTGAATGGGGCATATAGCCACCTACCGTAGCGGAGTCGGACAATAAATCGATTCTCCCTCGGTGCTTGTATACCGGGTCAAGGACAGTAGTCCAATTAAATGGCCTAATCGAGCTTTAACAGTAGCTTGACTTAACTGTGCATGTAAATGTACTGACTGACAGCTGCAGACAGCTGTGAAACAAATCAAGGGCCAGGCAGTATGCAGGATTTCTTAGTTTTTACACTAAGTTGTTTGAAAGAGCAGATGCACTGTACAACAGTTCCTAAACTGGACCATCATAGTCTTTTACAGGGAGATACTAGAGAGAAAATAAAGTAGAAGAACAGCTCTGATGCACAGAAGACGAAAGTGGCTTCTGTTATGTGCAGCTCAGCAAACCCTCCCACGGCTGTGCTTGTAGTCTGTGTAGAGGTCATATACTGTATGTCAAACAACCACACACACAGATAATATCAGGGTCTCGTTTCCAGTCACTCACCTTTAAATTAAAGCAGGAAATTGAGATTTAATTCTTGGTTTAATATTGGTTAAGTTTTTTTGCTTGTTTGTTTGTAGGAAAAAATGCTCAACCAGTGTGTAAAAAGTGCAAAGTGAAGCCTGCATAATAAGAACTGCTGCTTTAAATGACATTAGGAGTAAAGTGATTGTAAATGTAGTTAGACATGGAAGTGAAAGGACGTAATTTGTAAACAGTGACCTAGTGACAGATACAAATGCAGACGGACATAAACAACAGTGGCTAAATGCAGACGAGGAGGACAGGCGGATTTAAGCTGACACAGCAGAGTGGAGTTTGGCACCACGGCTACGTCATCATCATCTCATTTGGCAACGATTAATAAGCTTAACCGAAACGTGCTCCACACACGCAAGTAGAGCGACATAAACAAAAGCTCCAGCGTTCACGTTCGCTCATGCACACAAGCTCCAGTGATGCAAACATGTAATCAGGCATAATCACATTGGACACACAATTGGTGAAGTGGGTTATCGCAGCCGTGAAACAATGGCTTCGCTCTAGAAACAAGGATTTCAAAGGACCATCTGAGGTCAGGACAGGAAGTGATGCAAAAATAAGAGACGAGGCAGTAGGGGGGGTTTTAGGTGGAAACAGAGCAACGTACGTCTGGTAGAAAACATCTTCTGGTAAGGTCCTGAGTGTCGACAGATAAACTTTTCTGTCTAATCACACCAGTCCTGACCCAAACCATAAAATGCTGTAATAGTCAAAGCCATGTCGAAATCAGAAAAGGAGAGCCAAGAGTAAAGTCAGTCTGCTGCTCTCCTTCCTTTTTGTCTCATAGCAGGAAATCATGTGATGCCTCAGGGGGGCGGGGCCAAGAGGGGCCAAGGAAGAGGCACACTGTTGCTGGGAGAAAATGCTCCAAACGTGTGTGTTTGTGCAGTTTGTCTGTGTTTTAACAGTGTGTGTGAGTGTGTGTATGTGTGTTTTCTGGGTTTGTGGGGTCCAAAACCTGAATTTTCACTCAGGGTGTGGAGTCTGACAATCTTATAGGGGACAAAATCTTGGACCTCTCAACTTTTACATTAAATCTTAGGGTGAAGACTTTGTGGGTAAGGTATGAATTGAGGTTAGGCTAAGGCACAGATCGATTAAGGTTTTGGTTAGGGTAAGGGTTTGGGTTAGGCTGTACAAATGAATGAAAGTCAATGTAAAGGCCCCACCAAGATAGCTGTGCAAACATGTGCATGCATGGGTGCGTGTATGTGTGTGGCAGCTCTGGGTGTTGGCCTTGCCAAGGTTAGTATCTCACCCTGTGTTAAAAGGCTCACTCAAGACTGAGATACACTGTGTGAGGGAACGGGTGTCAAAAAACCACCTCCACCTCCTTCCCTTTCTCCAGCTGCTCAGCTGGTGTGTAGGAGGACCTGGACATGCTGACATCAGCAGAAAATGAGGCGCTCACACACACACAAGTGCTTGTCTCTCTATCCTTGTGGGGACCCCCGTAGACAAAAAAGCATTCTCTAGCCCTTTACTCTTACCTTAAAAATCACAACTCAGTGCTTGACATTAATGCTCACCTGAACTTGATTCTAACCCGAATCCTAAAATTAAGTCTTAACCCACAAATTGTCCTTCAGAGTTGTGTGGACTGACCTAAATGTCCACACAATGCAGAAAGGTTCTCACATCCCTGTTTTAAAGCTAAAATTAGTCTGCTCAAAGAAAGCAGTACAAGTTCACACAGGCACATACAAATATGTAGATAGACAACCGAACCACCAACATAGCAGTGGTGTTGGAAGGTGCAGAAGTACCGCCACCTTAGGTTTTAGTTTAAACTTCAAGGAAAAGACTGGTTTATTACAATTTACGACTAGATATGTAATCTACATACCTAGAATAACTCCTCATTCCACATCTGAAGTGGGTGTTTTTGGTCCACATTAAACCACAGTGGACACATTGGTTAAAATTTTATGATTCTCGTCACAATAAGTTTAGCTAAGTTGGACATTTGGTTAAAAACTCTGATTGTGAGACTGCTCGTGTTTACTGTCGTGTCAGATGTCTTATTAAGACTCTTGTAGAGTTACCAGATTGTAGAAATTAACCCAGTGAATGCAGTGTAACTATTACAGCTGGGAATGACGGCCAAAACTAAGAAAATACACCCCAGGTTGTAATAAACAGATTTTATCCTTTAAGTGTGTGTCATGGTACAACATTTGGTAAGAATCAGCGGCCTGAGGTCTGGTGTGCATGTGTGTTTGTCTGTGTGTCAGAGTGTGCACTGTATCTGTTTTTAGCACTATTAGAGAGAAGAGCCCCATGAACACCAGCGGGGCCCCAACACTAATCTGAACCAGATGTGAACTTCACCAAAAACACTGACAACACACACGCCCTCACACGCAAACACACACACTGCAAACAAGAACCGGCACGTCACCATCTCCAAACGATCAAGCTCAAGCTAGATTTGTAGCCTACTGTTTAGCTGGCCAACATGATTATGTGTAATGCTATTATCGCTATAATCTGTCTCAATGAGATCATAGCTCACCTTCACCGTAGTTAATTGGAGGTTTGAGAGGTCACAAGAGTGAGTCGGACCATCTTTAACCGAAACTTAGACACCATGGGCATGGTCTTGACACAGCCATGAGGCTTTATGCAGGCTGTGTTGTGGAAACAGTAGGCCAAAGAAACGATACACCTCAGTGTCACACTCACACACACACGCGAGCGCGCACACACACACACACCAAAGCAAAGGTAGATTAAGCAGACATGTGTGATGATAAATAAAATGTGAACATACTGGAATGTAGGGACAGAAAGCCATTTGTAAAGGTGTGTGTCTCTAGAGTATTAATTCAGCTTAACACTGCTGCAAGACGACAATGAACACACCTTAAAAACATATAAATGTCATTCAACACTTGAACACAAATGGCAAAAAGAGAAATTCCTTCTTGTGCTTATGTATGTGGTTCATGTTTCTGTTGTGAGTGTGTGTTTTTTTGTCTGCCATGGACACAGGAGACAGGCAGTTCGTGGGAAAGGCACAGTATGCTGCAGGACACATGCACACACATTTTATTACATAACTTGAAGGACGTTTTTTTTTAACTGTGCCATCATGCCTGATATTAACACCTCTGCTGCAAAAGGTAGTTCTGCGCATTGCTGACTACACAAGGTAACCCCCCAAGAGGTCAAAGCATGTAGAGCAGTGATTCCAAACCTTTTTGGCTTGTGACCCCTTTAAATGTCCAAATGTAAGACTACTTTGCGACCCTTTGTCACAGTTTATTATGGAAGTTTTCCAGTTTATTTAACAGTTTCATTTAAAGGTATTTAAAGGCCCATGTATAATGAGTATCCAGTGTTTCACAACAAAAGACAGAAAAAACTATTTTTTTTTAAATAAAAAAGATCATTAAATAATGTATTTTATTTCTGTTACTATCCCTTTAATATTTTGTGACTGCACAGATTTATTTATTTAAGACTGGATACGAAGGAAGTTTGTGAACCAGTAATGAAGTACAATAATGTTTTTTTCACACTTCAGGGACCTAAATGTCCATTTGTTGTGAATATTTCAAAAGTTTAGTTTGGGGACTTTAAGTTTAAATAATTCTTGTCAAAAATGCTGCACAAAACAAGATCAAAATAAAAAAATCATTTGAAAAAAACTTTGGTAGCAACAATAACAGTTGCAATAAAAACACGCAAATGATAACAGATGATTTAATAATGGCTGTGAACTGATTAGATTTATTATTTACTATATCGTGCGTTTTAACAGAAAATTACAAAGGGTTTCACTGTAGCTGGAGACAAATAACCAGTAAGCAGATATTTCTGATCTAAAGGGGAAGATAAAGAAACAGTCAAGAAGACACAGATTTGTCATTTCCTGTGTGCAGAAGATTTACAGCCAGTAACTGGATACCAGAAATAAATTGCGTTACTAAGAAAAAATCCACTTTTTTTTTGCAGCTTTCTTCTTTACTTTCCCAGTGCAATCAATAATGTAATAATTGTCCTGAGTTTGCTGAAAAGCTACCATTTTGTTCTGTACATAACTCAAGCTGGTTTTCAGTGGAAATACAAGTATGCAAACAGGGCAGGCAGAGCGGCGTTAAGGGAAGCAGTAAACCTCAGTCAACCCCTCACCCAAGCTACGCACATAAAAGCAGCATGTCGTCCTCCCCTCCCTCACTTCCTCAGTCTGTCTCTCAGCTTCTCTTTGCCCCAGCCCTCTCTTTTTCTTCTTCTGCCACTTGTTCTGCCACTTTTCTATCCGTTACTGTAATAAATCATTTTACTCTCCATAGATCCATGGAGTCATGAAGTGAGATTTACCTTTGAAAGTTTTCTTTTTTTGACATGTTCAGTTTTCCTCCACACAGAAACATGGACTGCACTATAAAGCAGTAGTGAATTTTTTGAGTTGAGCTGGTCCTGTTTTGGGCATCAGTTTGATACATAAACCAGACTGTTGTACATCAGCTAAAGCACAGAACTAAAATACCCACGAGCCTCAGTGGCTGTTGCTGTAGAGCAAGCATGCAGTAAGAAAACACCACTGTTCCACTTCTGATTCAGAACTAATCCAGATTTAAAAGTAAATTAATGTACCAGGGGAATTGTACTATTATTTCTGCTGATTGGATTGAAATCAACCAATTGGAGCTTTAAGGCAGAAATGGTGCATTCCATTTGAACTGGAAGTTGGAATTTCCGAGTTTCCAGTTGGAGATCTCAACTGGAATGTCCTGAGGTTGGATCACGAGGTCGAAAAGTTGAGAGAACCTCACCAACTGCAACCACAGAATCCAAGATGGCTTCTCAGTGCATCAACAGTAGTGAAAGCTGCATTAACATGGTGTTTATCAAATTTTCTTTCTTAATTGTGTCTCATTAAATCAGCCATAAACATAGTTATCCAACTTCTGTCTGTGGACATGTTGCTGTTGCGTTTTGGGGCAAAAAATATGGTTTAATACACATTATTTAGAAGGTGTTATTAGCGTTATTAATGGCTAACCTGACTTAAGCTAACGCCACCTCTCGCTCCCTCTAAAATCTTGTTTTTCAGAGTTATTGTTCTGATGCATGATTAATAGGTGTCATTTCCAGCTAGGACTTACAACTTCTGATGTAAATACCCATAAGAAAGGCATTGACATCTCAAGTTTAGGCTAGCTAGCTTAAAACAGCTAGCCAGGTAACTATTTTAGCTACATTAATGAAAACAAGTGACAAAAAAATGGCCTCAAATGTGGATGACATTGACCCATTGCTGCAAATAATACAGAAATAACAACTGTTAAAAACCCTCATTTGCAACCAACAATAAATCTGTGAACATGAAAATATGTCAGGCTGAAAGGATGAAGTTAAAGAGACAACAAATTCAGCGATTTAAATTCTAAATGAAGCTTGGTGATTTTACCGTGATTTGTTTTTACAGTGACCAGCATGCTTGAATGTATCATATTATTGCCAATTTTTTATTTTAAGTTCTTCAGCCACACTTTCAGTGCTTTAACAGGGAGCTCTTCACCTGACGTCTGTCTAGAAGATGTAGGACTTCTACTTTCAGACCGTGAAAGTCGAAAATAAATCCCAATCCCCCTTCTTCACCCTGCCCTTGAAAAAGATCTGTGGGTTCAGGTGTAGATGAAATTATCATTCCCAAATGTATTCCTTGTCGCTCGCACCATATTTTCCCACAGGAATAGCATCATTCCCCTTTCCTGATAATTATGAATGATTCTGCCCTTCCCCCTCTTCTCCCTGTATCCCTCCTCTCCTCGGCGCTGCTAGTATCGCGCAGAGATGTAATTAATCATGGAGACACCCTGATAGTCTTAATACTAAGGGTGCCCTCTTCTTTCTCTACCCCTCTGTACTCTTTATCTATCTCTGTCCACCTCAGTGCCTCTTCATCTCTCTCACGCACAATTTGAAGGTCTCATTAATCACCTGTTCACATAAAAGCTCATTAATTCATACCAGTGGGATCATTTGGCGGTTGGCCTCTCCTCTCTTTTTACCCTAACCTCTTGTAAACTCATGTGCACCAAACTGCCGTGCCCTTATTCTCAGTTTGTGTTTTCTGTGTGCATTAGAGTGCATCTGTCATCAGCGCACTTGTACGCCAGGATAAATAAGATAATCGTCGCCAGCAGACTTGCACTCTGGTCCCCTCTCTATTTTTAGATGTCAGATGTTGAAATAGTTCAAGTTCTTAAAAAGGGCAGGCTGCAAGTCACAGCGACGTCCCCATAAAGCCCGGCAAGAGGATCTGTAAACCTGACCCCACTGACAAACCCAAACAACATTCATTCCAAACAGCAAATCCACCACCAAATATATTAAGAGCTCGCTCCCTCTGGTTGTATTTGTTGACTGGCAGATGGCTCGTACTTCCCCTCAGTAATGCCTTGAGTGACTGAAAGATTTTGCAGATTAAATTGACATTTTTCTGTCAAAGCTTCTCTTGAGATTTATGTCGGATGTGCTACAGGGGGTGAACATTATGATGATGTACACAGTACCATGAAATTACATAAATTCCTCTTCCAGTGGAACTGTTGCATTAACATCCAAATATAACAAGTAAACTATCGACTATCAGGACAATAATTGGAGAAAGCTCCTGTTTTTTCACTGTAATAAAGTATTAACCAAGTATTGAAAGTTTGTAAGAAAGCAGCCACCTGTTCGCCCCTTTTATTCTAATTACAGTGTATGTGATTGGAAGGAATTTTGCATATTTACATGATTTTTTTTTTTTTGCAAAAAACACAATCCCAATAGCTTAAACAGCTTCTCAGCTGATGGAAAATTTGAATCATCTCACACATCCCTGTGTGTAAGCTTGTCTGTATGTGTAATATTTAGCTCTGGTGTAGCTTAAATTGGTATAAAAAAATTGACAAATATGAGAAAATTGTCTTGGTATTTGGTGCTGCTTTATTCTCTTGCGAGTCCGTTTCTCCTTGTGTCTGAATAAGTCGTCTTTGTCTTTGCTGAGATGCTTCTGTTGTCAGTGTGCTCATATGTTTATCTGTGTGTGCATGCGCACGCGTGTGTGTGTGTGTGTTTGTGTGTGTGTGTGTTCTTGGCAGTCACGGTTGCTGCATAGCTTAAGGACGTCGTGTCCTGGAACTGGGGTTGATAAAGCCCAGCAGGGATGTCCTGTGTTGTCCCACAGCCCAGCGTATATGTCCCATTCTGAGCTGTAATGAACGGTGTGGTGTTTGTAAACGTACACTGAGTGCATTCACCACATGAACTCATACGTTTCTTTGCGTGCAAACCAGAAAGTAGATGTTTTTGTTGTTGTTGTTTGTTCCGTATCTAGTGATTGATTTCCCTGCTGCTTTTTGCTTTTCATATCCATAATTTTTCTTCCAGTGTGTGTGTCTTTGACTTTCCACTGTGATCACGAGTCAGTGCTGTAAGAACTGAGTTGACCCCTCACAACTCAGCAAAACACATCGACCCGATGAAACTTCACTAGGGTCATGTGACTAACCATGCCCCCGCATTAGCCTGTACTGATTGGCTGTTTGAAAGTGGGATGGATTCGCCACCTCTCCCACCTCAGGCTGACTGATTGGAGGAATTTTAAGAGTAAACAAGCAGTTATTTGAGCATGTGGCACAACACGGGACATAAAAGTAAAGAGGGAGTGAAGAGAGGGAGACAAGCTGACAGATGGGAAAGATAGAGGGGGAGAGAGAGCTTGACATTGCAGTAGTAAGGTCTCGCAGATGACAGAGCAGGCTTTTTGGTGATTTAACAAGCTCACAATTCTTGGAAAGGCTTGTGCGCGCATCTTTGTGTGTGTACGTGTGTGCGCTTACTGCAAGAAACTTGATATTGCTGTTCACACTATCATAATGGATTTGTCAGCCTCAATAAGTTATCATAGACTGGATAGACCATTTTTTTATGACTTGGCGTTTAAAGTGTGTGTGTGTGTATTTCTGCATAAAGACCTAAATCTATTCACAAAAAGAGTAGAGAGGAAGGGAGTAAGAGCAGAATTTCAAGAAGAATGAGGTGTTACAGGATTCCTTTTGCAAAGCTCCAGATCCCCATCCAGTGTACACACACGCACGCGCATAAATTCAACCTGAAAACACACACTAGGCGAGAGAGACACCCAGCCGCTGGCCGGGAAACGCGCATATGATTGAAGAGAATGGAATGTTCCATCTGCAGTCCAGAGCTCAGGGCAGCTGGAACCTGGACCTAGTGTGTGTGTGCTTTTGTAAGTGTGTGCGTGTGCGATCACATTATAAATAACCGTCCTCTCTTGGCAGTGTTAGTACAGACCAGCCAGCCTGTGTATTTATAAACCAACCTTACGTGTCAAAGACCTGCATGTTGTCTTCGCCTCTACATCACACTTTCACTGCTCTCCTCTGCCACCGTCTACCAATTTATGGTTTCTGAGGCTTGTGTGGCTGCGAACGTCCACGTGAAGTAAATGTTTGTTTCAATTTGATATGAGTGTTATGAGTTTGTGATTGTCCGCATGATGAGCACACCAAGTGTGCATGTGCTCGGGAAGTAAACTGGATTCTTGTTCGGCCAAATACAACTAACAAACTTCCTGTCTTTTCTAGTGCACACTTGTAGAAGAATTCTGCACAC
>JAPZDX010000010.1:14669461-14683729 GCA_029783625.1 Naso annulatus | reverse complement strand
AAGCAGCAGGAGAGGGGAAGGGCATTAAGATTACCGTAAATTCTCAAATAAATTGCTCTGTCATTCATGGATTCCATGTTACAGCCTATGATTGATTCTCAAAAATAAGGGACAAAAAGCGTCCCTTATTGGTTCGATACAGGACACGTCTTTTAGTTTCCAAATACGGGAAAATTCTGTATTTCAGAGGA
Source organism: Naso annulatus (assembly GCA_029783625.1). Classification (NCBI taxonomy): domain Eukaryota; kingdom Metazoa; phylum Chordata; class Actinopteri; order Acanthuriformes; family Acanthuridae; genus Naso; species Naso annulatus. The sequence continues at coordinate 14,683,538 of JAPZDX010000010.1, read as the reverse complement.
CGGTTGGCAACCCTAAGCCTAAGTGTTCATATTTTCCCTCAAAGTAAATATGTTTGCTAGAGTAAAATGCCACTTAAATCCAGCGTTAGCTTACTGACCTAGGCTACTTGTCAACTGTTTTTGAGGAAAAGCCGGATGTGTTCATTTAGATCTCTGAGACAAATGCTAAAATTTGTGAAATAAAAGTAATTAGTGAGCCTGAGAGAGCAGGCTAAACAGAAACGACAAAAAATCCCCCAAAACAGTGTTAGCAGCGACATTATCCCTTTAAAAGGTTGTTGCTATAAGCTGTGTTAGTTTATGTGTGTGAATGTGTAACTATGTTATTTAGCTGCAAAGTAGGAGTCATGAATCAGAGCTGCTGTCTCAGTGAGCTGTTTTTATTAATGGACTTTGGGAATATCCCAGAGGAGCTGTAGCCTACAGTAGTAAGCATACAGTATGCCACTCACACAGCAATGTGCCATGTACACAAACAAACCCTTTGAGTGCGTACATTAAGCTAATAAGAAAACATTAAATAGTCATATTTATTTAATCACACTTGAAGCCCTGCCTGAAAGGGCCACATTGAAATAAAAACCCAAATGTAAATTAAATAAGGCAGAGGATTCCAAGAAAGAGCTGTAATGCTGAACTGATTTTAGCAATTCCATCTATTTCAGTCGTAAAGAGGAGATTAGATGTAGGAGAGGAGACGGGTTAATGATGGATTTTAAATTTAAGACTCAGGATTTGGGATTTAGATTGCAAAATAAGGAGCTCCCCCGTGTGTATTCTAAAAATTTACTTAATATTGTGTACACACAAAGCCTTTGGAGACTTTGATTTTCCACATCTGAGGCTGTCTGCCCCCAGAGTTCACTAATGTTTTGCGAAGTATGAATGCTACTACCAAACTCAGAGGATTTAAGAGCAGTAATGAACTCCTGGGAAGTAAAATAATATGATTGGTTGTATCATTAAATACAGTAAGAATCATAGCGGCCAGAAATAAGGAGCCGTGGTCTGCAGGAGAGACTGAATGTCGACATGAAATATGCAGACACAATGTTTAAAAGGTCAGTCCACTAAAATTATAAAACAACATACTTTCCACTTGCACAACCACACGAGTATCAGCGGATAGTTTGGATTTTTATTTCCCAGGAGTTTCACAAAGGAGACTTCTGTTCCATTCTAATAAAATGAAGGAGGATGAAATACATAGAAAATACACAACTTCTCGCTGTCATCCCGCAGTCATCATCACTCACACATTTCCCTCAGCATAATCACTAATCATGTCCAATTTCCTTTTATTGCTGCTTCGTCTCAAATAGAAACATTCTACCTAATGTTTGAAGGATAGAGCAGTGTCACGGAAAAGAGAAACATTAAATAAGTGGCTTTGCTTGGCGAAGGAAGTGGGAATGTTTAGGGATAAAGTTGGTGTAGGATGAGGGGAGGAAGAGGGATTGATGAAGTGTCAGATGCAGGCAGGTAAATGTTTACAGCAGCGAGAGAAAGAAGCTCACATTCCATTCATTCTGCTCTCATTCATCCCTCTAAAGTTCCTTCCTTTATTTACATCTCTTTGGCAGAGAGAAACATTCAGCTAGTGTGTGTTTGCTTGTATGTGTTTGGGTGCGTGTGTGCGTGTGTGCATGCGTGTGTGTATATGTGTTTGCGAAATGTTCTGTAAGAACGCAACATTACGTCATTCCTCGAGAGATGCTGGCAGAGGATAAACACTCGTCTCGCTGGTATCTCTTCTCATCTTACCTCATTTCACAGAACACACACACACACACACACACACACACAGACACAGACACTTGGGAATGTGTGTTGACGTGCACACACCATTCATGATTAAATACTACTTTTTATGGATTCACTAATGCACAGCAGTGGTCACAAAAAGCACGCACTTCTGCGAAAATTACTTTGCAAAATACTCAGGGCACTGCCACACAAACACACACATACACACACAGACACGCAGATGCATGCTCAAATACGCACATACTCACAAAGGGTCATGGGTTCAGTTTGGCTCCAGAGATTAAACTTCCTTACTCTGCCAATGTAGCAGTCAGAATAGTAACTTTAGCCTGCTCTTTCTCCTCTCTGACTGAACTGCCTTTGACCAGAAAAACTATTCAGACCAAATTGTCTGTAAACTGTTGCCCAGGACACAGAGGGCTGCTTCATGGAAAACAATATTGTTATTCCCACAAAAACTCAAAAATCTTGGCCCTTGTCATTTTGAACCTAGAAATCCATTCTGTTTTAGGGAGTAAAAATATACATAGGAGGAAAATGGGCAGGGAAAAATGCGTGCATGTTGTAGATGGCGGTTGGGTTGTTTATATGGGAGGATATAGCATAGCCCCAGAGCCCCTCAGGGCCCATAAGAGCTATGTGTTTGTGAAACTACAGAAACTGCGGAAGAGGAAGGGGGCATGGAAAGAGAAGGAGACTGAGGCAAAATAATGAATTCAACAAGGTCTTCAGTGGGTTGTGGGGCACAAAAGAAGGGGGAGAGGAAGAAGTGTAAGTAAAACAGGTCATAAAGCTATATAATACTCGTCCCTTTTTTATTTCTTAAAATGCAGTTTATAAAGGTTTATAGTATATACAGGCTAGTGTCCTGGTCTTTGTCTCTTTCCTTGTGGTTTAAATATAGCCCGACTTGGTGACATCAGTCTAAAATCCCTGTTGGTTCACTGATGATTCAATCAGATTCTGCACTCGATGCCTCCTTGATCACTGACAATAACTTCTCCCTCAAGATTAGCACTTTAATTATCAGTCAGACTGAATGTGACAAGAGTTATAGAAGCAAGACCTGCCTGTCAAAAGTGTAACCAAATTATTTGTATATTGAAAAGAGAGCCCACAGCCATGCTAGCACCGTATTGATGCTAAACGTAGATATGTTGCATGCTAGCACACTGCTAACATGCCGATGTATGCCATTAATCACCCTATTCCCAGGAAGTTAGCATGCCAGCATTTGCTGATTTGCTAATAGGACTAAAGACAAAGTACAACTGAGGCTGACTGGACTTTTGTTACTTTTGGAGGTATTTGGTTATAAACCAAAGTAGCCAACTGGACAATTTCAGTGGTGGCTGATGGGGATGCTACTTGAAAACTCTGAACTATTTATTTCATTACAAAATTTCAGGAAGGTTAATCATTTAGATGCTAAGTTACCTAAGTATGGACTTAAAGGACCATTCCAATTTATTTTTGACTTTGTAACATCAGCAGAGATCAGCCCTATCTTCTACAAATGTCATTAAAATTTGACCATGTACATACTTAAGTAGATCTCAGACTGCATTTTTAAACCCCATTCATGGCCATTCATATTGTAACAAGGTATAGAAACACTATAAGACACGTGAAAGTTAGTTATATGTAATTCACACTTCATTACTGAGCAAGAGGGGTAGGTAAAAAGTAAAGCAGCGTTATTGCCATTATACAATGAATTGTACAACGAAATTGCAATGTTAGAGTGGAGGGTTAGTCCTTAGCCGCTGCTACAAGTCATTGGTCAGTGGACCTGAAAAAATAGTTCCTTACGAGTGCTGCCTTCATAACTCAAATTTTAGTGTGAAGAAGGATTGTGACACATGTTCTTTTGAATGTGTGACGTTCACTAACATTAACTAACATCACACATTTTCAGGTACTTTCTGTAACGTTTATTGAATATGGACAAAATGTAAATACAAACACAATATCTCATAGATAAAAGCTATTTTGGGAAAAATGGGTGGGGTTTATGTAACTTGTGGCTGATGTTGACAAAGGACAATGATGTGTAGTAACACTGGTATGATCCTTTCAGTGGCAGACCAACCTACTGTTATCCTAAGAGCTGTGCCACTTGCAAGAGTAAAAACATCTCACTAAAAGCTGCAACATGAGTATACAATAAGAAAAATTGTCTGTCTGATATGTGCATGTAAATAAAGCCAGCAGTGAGGCAACGAGTAATTCAAAAGGGTTGTGACAGTCTGGGCCTATAATGTGTTCATACATCTCTGTGTTGTGAGTAAAACTCTTCATTATAACCATGGGCTGTCATGTGCACCAGTTCCCCCACAATAAGGCCTGTGAGGCTTGCACAAGGAAGAAGCTCAGAGTCGATCAATATACACCAGCCAAGACTCCCACGCAGGCATGCACAAACAAACATGATCTGACACAGAAAGCAATCCTTAAGCAACACAGGGGCTCTTTGTATGTGTCATTCATAATAGAGGAGATGCTTGATTATAGACCACTCTCTCTCTTTTCTCTTTTATAACCTCAACACAAAAGCTGCAGTGGGAACAATACAGACATCAGCGCTAAGTGCTGCTGCATGTTAATGTCTTTTTGTCTATATTTGGTGGATGAACAATCGAAACAACTGGATTATTGCGACGTTTGTGTGTCTAGTCACCAAGAACAACTGTTTACATCACTGCAGCATCAGTAGTAGTGGGTGTTTTATGGATCAGTGTTGTTGGACTTAATTAGAGGTATTCATTGAATGTTGTATTGATAAAAGGAAAGAACAAGTGCAACAAATCAATATTGATGACAGTCATTGTTTGCGTAATTGTCTGAGAAAGATTGTACACACATCATTCAATGGTCTCTACTTTTCTCTCCTTTGTGTTGCAGAACTCCATCCGGCACAATCTTTCCCTCCACAGTCGTTTCATCCGCGTCCAGAACGAGGGAACAGGGAAGAGTTCCTGGTGGATGATCAATCCAGAGGGAGGCAAGGGTGGAAAGGCTCCTCGCCGCCGTGCAGTCTCCATGGACAACAGCAACAAGTACACAAAGTCCGCCCGTGGCCGCGCTGCCAAAAAGAAGGCTGCCCTGCAGGCTGCAGCCGCTGCAGCCGGCGAAGGCGGCGGAGACAGTCCTTCAGGTCTTTCCAAGTGGCCTGGAAGCCCGACGTCACGCAGCAGCGAGGAGCTGGACACATGGACAGACTTCCGCTCCCGCACTAATTCAAATGCCAGCACACTGAGTGGTCGCCTCTCACCCATTCTGGCCAATCCAGAGCTAGATGAGGTGCTTGATGATGAGCCTCCCCTCTCACCTATGCTCTACTCCAGCCCTGGCAGAACACTGTCTCCTGGCAACCCAACAACCAACGGGAAGGCTGCGCCAGCTGAGCTGCCCCGCCTGGCAGACCTGGCAGGTACAATGAACCTGAATGATGGACTCACAGATGACCTGATGGATGAGTTGCTGGATAACATCAACCTGGTGCCAACCGTTACAGGACAGGCCACTCCAAATGGTTCCTCAGGGTTCAGTTTTGGGTCCAAACCCAATGGGCTTGGCTCACCCTCCTCCACCTCCTCTCCATCCCCCAACTCTTCTTCTAATGGTGGAGTTAATGGTTACAGCAACTCCATTTTTGGCCCCCATCCGACAGGCTCCTCTCTGCGTCCGTCCCCAATGCAGACCATCCAAGAGAACAAGCAGACCTCATTCTCCAGCATCAGCCTGTCTCGCTTTGGCAGTCAGACACTACAAGACCTGCTTAACTCTGACAGCCACAGCCACAGCGATGTCATGATGACTCAGTCTGACCCTCTGATGTCACAGGCCAGCGCCGCTGCCGTCATTTCCCAGAACTCTCGCCGTGGACTTGTGCTCCGTAATGATCCCGTAATGACCTTTGGGACAACTGGAGGACTTCAGGGTAGCCAAGGAGAGTTGCTGCAAAGTAACAACCACAACCAGAGCTCTCTGAGGTCTATAAATGGAGGCATGAACCTAGCCAATGAGGCTAACGCTTTAGCTAATGCCAAGCAGCAGCTCCTTCTCTCACCCTTGGGAGGAAATGGTTCCTCTTCCATGCAGATCGACACATCGATCTTTCTAAATGGAACCGTTAGCAGCAATGGAGGGATCTGCCAAGACCGTTTCCCCACAGATCTGGACCTGGACATGTTCAATAGCAGCCTGGAGTGTGACATGGACTCCATCATTAGGAACGAGCTGATGGACGCAGATGGCCTGGACTTTAACTTTGACTCTCTGGCCAATATGAATGGAGTCGGCAACTTCGCTAACAACAAGCAGACCTCTCAGAGCTGGGTACCTGGGTGAGAGGGTCAGGACATGAAGGAGCAGAGCAGGTGTGTATGTTTGAGTTATATGCACAGGAGTGGTTCATCTCTAGGTGGCATCTCTAGAATCAGAATTAGTGATGCACTGGTCCAACCTTACCTTCCGCAAAACCAATTCAGACACCAGCTCAGACAGATTAGATTCTAGTGCCCTTTTTCTAAAATCTGAAATTGGCAAGGGTCTCAAGAACTGATTAAAATATAAAGAAGTTAACATGAAACTGCAACCACTGCTTACCTACTAGTTATAACATTCATACCCCAACATTTTTTCAAGGTTGTAACAAGTTACTATTGAGAGAGATTTTTTTGTGCCTCAGAATTAGTTTCAAGTTTCAAGTACTTTATTTGCCACATGCTCCTGTACACATACATGGTGCTGAAATTTTTGTGCGGATCTCAAAAAGTCATTGATCAACTGTGATATCAACAAGTACAGACCCTGAAAAAAGGACGGAGCTGTTGCTATTACAAACCATAGTACTCCTGAGAATCCAAATGGAAAGATTCTCTAAATGTAACCCTTAAACAGGTAACAGAATGTGTTTATTCATGCAAAGTTTTTCAAACAACGTCCCAAAAAATCTTTTAAAAAAAAGTCTGTCTTCTCTTTGTGGAGTAAATCTTCAGAAATGTTACCTAAAAGCAAAAGTTATTGTCAAAACTCTCCTTACGTTAATAACATTTATTGTGAAGCACATGCAGAAAGCACGAGTGTGCCAGCTTTAAGCACATTTTACTGCAAATGAACAGAGCAAAACAAAAAACACATTTGGCAACTACCGGATCTGATTGGCAACTCCCAAATGGAAACGTTTGACTTTAAAACTTATCTGGCTTTAAAGTGCAGTACAAATACTCATAAGACATAATCATCTTGTCTTTTATCTCCTCAGGTCTGAACTGTGTAGTGCAGGAGAAGATCAGACACACAACATCCTTTTTGCCAAACCTGCCATCAGCACAACATAAAAATACAAACCCTGTGTTTACAGAAGTCAACTTCCTCTCGAGAGCTTTACCTTCGCTCCCACACTGGTGAACCATGAACGATCCAACAGACTCTAGAGATGCTGCACATCAGCGCTCAAAGCCTCCTGTGAAACAACAACAACAAAAAGAAAGCTATGTCAAACTCACAAATCTTAGAATTATGCAATTTTCCTTTGACACCCGGTCTGTTGATATCAAAGAGACACTGCTTATCAGAAGGGGTTTCAGGTGGAATACAAGGACTAAATATCAAGCAAAGAGTGAAGGAGTGCGCGGTGCAGTTGTTCCTGTTGAAGACTAAAAAAAGAGACTATAAAGTGTAAAGTGAAAACATCAAGAAGTGATGTGGTGTAAATCTGATCCAGTGGTTTCCTGGGATGTGTTATGTTGAAAAAAAAATTCCCTTTGTTCTCTCTTAGTGATTTTAAATGTTCAGTTTTTTTGGATTTTCTGTTTTATCATAATTGTTTCTGCATCATACATGTCTGTACAAAGAGAACTGATGTATTGGTGGAATGAAAAGATGGAAATGGAGTATCTTACTTGCTGAGTGGCTGCGCATACAGTACATGCAAACATACAAACAGATAAACCAACACTTTGCCCCCGGTGTGCAGAATTTAGAACAATTAGAAGTTAAGGGTTTGTCATCTTCATGCACTTCCAGTTTTGTTCTTATGAAATGCTTGAAATCAAATTTATGTCGCGTACTGAGGGTGTCATTAAAAGTAGCTGAATATTACAAACATATTTGGTATTTTTTGTGTATATCTAAGTGTAAAAAAACATGGAAAAAGACTAGAGGAAGAGAATAGCTGTCATGGATATTTGTACAGTGAAGGGCAGTGGAAATTCCAAAAGGCAGGGATAAAAGATCTTGTCTCTTTTCCTTAGATTTCCTAACTTCCGGTGAGTTCTGGTCATTTGGCACTGCATATGATGTAGCCAAAAGGAATACCTGAGTCCTAGGGTTGTGACCATTTCCACACCTAAACAGGTGCTATGTAAACAGTGTTGAATCCTGCCCTGAGAGCAAGCAGTGCATTTTGTGTGTTTCATTTCTGTTCCTACCCACGACCTGCAGAGGCCCAAAGCTGCAGGCACTTGTAGCACGGTTTGAGGCTCATTCCTCCAGAAGCTTTTGTTTGTTTGTTTGTTTGTCTCTGGAGTAAAAAACAATAAGCTATCTCTGTATATTGCCAAAATTACTTGAAACAAACAGTAGGATATGCTGGCAGCCAAATCACAGCACACACACATACACACACGCACACACACATATCTTTATATATAACATGAACATAGATAGAAAAATAATACCAGGGATCTGTGTTAAGCTCTGCCGTTTTCTTGTCATGAGCTTGTGCGGCTTGTTATGCATATATAGAATCACTCAGGGGGGAGGTTTTGGGGGGGCTTCCTGTTTAAGTAACATCGAGTCACATTCTAATGGTATTTTAACATTTCTTGAAAAAACCAGTAATGTTTTGTGTTTGTGAACCTGTAACCTGTGAACTTTTGGCCGTCAAAATGAAGAGGAGGAAGGAAGTTAAATGTCAGGATTAAGACTTCATACAGTCTGTTTTTGTTTTGTTTGTTTGTTTTCCTTTTTTGTCATGTTTTCTTTTTCTCTTTTGTCGGACTTGTGACACACATACACACACCCCCTCATGGACATGCTTGGTGCTCCTGCAGGTGACTTCCTGTATCTCCTGAGTACATGTTAATGTGTGTGTGTGTGTGTGTGTTTATCTGTGGAGTTTATTTGTGTTTAACTAATCCCACGAGGACGTGTAAATCGCTCATTATCCCTCATGGCGCATACAGCACAGCCGACCGTATGCATGTATGTATTTATGCATTATGAATTGTGTGAAATGCATATATACTCGCTGTATGCCCTTATATGCTCATGTTGTACTTGACCCTTGGAATTTGTGATACCTCTGAAGGTAAAGTTGAAGAATTAATGAACAACGTTTCACACCGGGAAGGAGGGAACACTGTTACCAGCGATTTTAATTGTTGAACCAGATTTTTAAGTGCCATTGTTGTAGCATCTGGAGACCCTGGTATCCCTTCTCTATGTATGGAAGTGTATGCCCCGCTGTGTATAATAGTGTACAGATGTGTGTATATCACTTAAAGGCCAAGGCAGAGGAGTGTGTGTGCATGGTTGGCTAGAATGATCTACTGTGCTATCTGAGGTTTAGTGCATGACCTAGCTGTAACGCCCCTCGACCCTCCCAATGGTGCCGTCCTGCGACAGAAATGGTAACACAGAGAGGATCCTTGTGTCTTTAGCATGCAAACACACACTTTCTTTTTTAAAATCAGGGCTTTCAGTGCAGATCTTGCACCATGCTCCCGTATCAAAGGGTTTATTATTACAAGTGTGTGTGCATGGACGCAGACACAGGGAAAGCCTCCCAAATGGACTTTCCACAGCTTCACACTTGTTTTATTCCACGTGGAGTACCATGGGTTCACGTCCTCTCAATGAGCCTTTGGTGGTTACAGCGTCGTCCTAGCCTGGTTAGAAACATCTTGATTATGTGAGCGCAACATTTCTGTTTGGCACTTCGCATCAGTCTGGACTTTCAGCCGCTGAAAACGATTTCAGTTGACAGGAGCTGGGAGGGCGTAGTCACCCCTCAGTGACTGCCGAATACCAGCCTGCAATGTCCTTGTTGTTTGCATGACTGTGATCCCCAGCTTCAAAGCCTCTCATATCTGATCCTCCATTAGCATTAAGGCGGAAAAACAGCTATGAAGATCAGATTTGTGTCAGGGAACATCTTCTTCATCACCAGTTGAGCAAATTGATAAATCTAGTCGGGAGAACAGCAAAAATGTCTTTTTCTTTGAGAAAGCAAAGATGGCGCTGGCTATGTTCAGGGTTAAAACTTCAGTTCTATGCGATTAGTGATTCGCTGGAGAGCAGAAGTTTTAACCCTGAACATGGCCAATGCCATGTTTGCTTTGAGCGGAATTTCTGGCTCTGGCGGACCAAAAACCCCTCATTATTGGAAACTACGCAATATTAAATGAATGGCAAGTCCTGTCTGGACAGATAGCAACCTTGGCGACCAGCAAGTACTGTTTTTTAGTGATTGCTTCAGGTAGAAAAGAATAGGAGCCTTTTATAGGAGACTACAAAAGACGGGCTGTATATCTCTGATACTCAGCTATCTGGTAGGGCAAGCTGAGTTTGTTCGAGGCTAAAGTGATTAGAGATTTAAACTTCACTTTTTGTATGGACGCCGCATAATGTGATCTGATCATGATGTGCGTATACATGCATCAAGTATCTAATCAGAATTAACCTTTTTGACATGCGCAGAGTTGTCTAATTTTCCAGAAATAGCAGAAGAAAAAGCTTTACTTCTGCCTGTGTTTAAAACAAACACAGCTGTCGCTGCCTGGTGGCTGCACACCTTCAGATATTTCTCTGTATTTTTCTGAGACATGAAAGCTCACGGCGTATTCCTAGTCTCATTATGCTCTCCTGTGAACTGTATTGCTTGCCATGGCTTGGACATAAGCTTTTGTTACCGTGAGTAACGATAGGTGCGGGACAGCAGGAGCTACAGCGGGAACTTCCTTACTCGGCGTGAGCTCTGACCTTTCTTTCGAATGAAAAATCTCTCCAAATGGGCCGTATCAAATCAGAATTTTCCCAATGACGTGTTTACATAAAGCATTTTCATTCTAATCAGGCTTTTATTCTGATTATTTGTGTCCATGTAAACAAAGTTGTTATTAAGACTATTTACGTCAACAACCACATTGCAGTTCCTGATTGGCTGTACACGTTCTGTTTTGGGGTTTTTTTGTTTTTTTTAATCGTTTTTAGCGGCTGGAGGTCCAGAATTGTTGAGCTTAATGGATCAGGATGGTTTCGACCAGGATAGTGTCATTAGGCAACATGCTGGAATTTCCGTTACCCTGTCACATCAGACATTTCCAGAACATTATCACACATCTTCTGGTTGGGGGAATCCTGAGCCATCACTTGGACTGCTAAGCATTTAAATTCACCTACGCTGGCTGTACAGAACATTTGGAGCGCTTTACTCTCCTGCGAAGACTGACAAGGTGAATCTAGGGAACTTTTCTATTTGAAGGGGGGTTATTGATCCTTGATAAACTGCAAATCTCAATCACAGGAAGGCGTTCCTTATATTTTGTACACTCAGTGTACAATGTTTTGGCTATTCAGGGACATAATTTACACTAAGTCACAGTGGAGCCACTCAGTGCTACTGCTTCATTCAGGCACAGTTTAGCTCAAAATACACATACACCTGCAGCACAACACATGCAAATTCAAAGCAAAGAGAAGCAAAAAAAAATAAAAAATAGAAGAGACATACCACTAGATACCTTAATCACCTCTTGGACGTTTCCTTTTCATTATCTTCTCTTGAACCTTTTCCATCCTTGTTTAGAGGCCAGCTCCCTTCCATACGTCCTCTGAACTTTGCCCTTTTGAACTTTGCCCTTTATTAATCTTGCTTCTTCTCGACTTGATGTTAGTGGGTATTTTTCCTGTGTATTCCATTTTGAATTGTAATCTAGTTTGTTTAAGAAATGGTGCGCATGTAAATAAAGCTCAGTAAGGCTCCACACCCTCCTTGTGTCCTCAACTTGGTTCATTTTATTGCTATAAAAATATGGAAGTATTACAAGAGCATCAATTTCACGAGTGCTGTGGAAGCACAGGGCTGCTGTTAACAGCTCACATTGCAACAAGAGGAATTTATAGAGCGGTGAGGCAAAATGTTACAGCCTTAAATGTGATGTTAATTCACAAGTCAAATCGCAAACTCTTTTCCAAAACTGTGTGCGTGCGTGCGTGCGTGCGTGTGTGTGTGTGTGTGTGTGTACGAGTGAACAAATGTAATCTCACACTCCCTCCAGATGATGAATCTCTTTCTCATGTCAGTCTTGGGGGAACAGCTAAACAACTCCATGTTCCTGTGTGATTCCTGGAAGTCCTCTTGCACAATGTTTGTTCTGTGTAAGGCAGCATTTAATGAGAGCGGTCATGCTCAGATACAACTGGGCTTGGTGCCTTTCCTCAGTTGTTGCGAAACATGAAGAGAAAAGGGAGACAGTGAGAGCTGGGGGTCGCTTGTATGTCTGAAATTCGACTCAGGCCTCTGCGCCAAACTGCTCTGCTGACGCTCTTCTTGTTCCCCTTTTTTGCCTTTAGAGAAGTCAGTAGGCCACTTTGCCCCTGTGCAAGAGGTCAACCTGTTATCATAAAAAGATTATTCCAGATTATCCTGTAAGTTTAAGTGCATTAAGTGTATTTCCGTGCCTGGGTACTTTGTGTTAAGGCTTAGCTGACCAGTAAACCCTTTAAAGAATCTTCAGAATGACGTATTTTTATGCAAACTTCATTGTTTTTCTCTAACTCTTAAGTAAGACAATGTATTGATCTAAGAAAATGTATTGATCTAAACAGTAATAATCTCTTCTCATTCAATGAATTCCAAATTTGATATCTCATGAGAGGACTTAATTACTCATTAGTATTAATATCTTGTTATCATGAAACTGTCTGATGTTTACAGGTGTATGCTGATCAGATACGGAGTACGCACATGAATACCCAAAGCTGTCACTATCACAACAAAACATACAAATAAAAAGCAATAATTTAATTAATGCATATTTTTAACTTACATTTTCAGAAAATTTCCCTTCTAACTTATTTACTGGATCATTAACTTATCACTTGAAAGCTGATGAACCAGAAAAATTTTACACCTTTAAAAACTGGCCCCCACTTAAACAAAGTCCTTTCAGACTATTATATTATCACCACATTAACAAAAAAAGAAAAGAAACTGAATTCTGACAGTGTGACATGGATAAGATGTTTATCAGTGCCTGTCATTGGCAGCAGATTTGCTTGAAATGCTTAATATCTCCACATCATCACAGAAATTCACCACTGTGGCTGTTGTTAAACTTGCAGTGATGTTCTTGTGTTTCTCTCATTTCTGCTCTCTTTGAATAATGCTACTCAATAAGCAGAAATATGGCTGTCACTTAGGACACTGATGTCATGCTATGGCGTTGTTTCCGGGGACTTCCGTAGTTTTATGACCTTTTTCGTAGAGTCAATAACACCTTGTACTCAGTAAAATTGTTAATCCATCCATCATCTATAAACACTCATCCTTTACAAGCTCATGGAGGGTTGGAGCTAATCTTAACTGACAAGCAGGGTAAACCCTGGACTTATTGCCAGTTCATCACATGGCTGATACGTGTTCATGCTCACATTCATACCTAAAGTCAGTGCAGAGTCACACATTTACCCTCCCTGCATGTGGTAAGAAAAAAGCGGCACCAGGAGAAAATCCATGCAGACACGCAGAGAAAATGCAGAGTCCAAACAGAAAGGGTCTGAACCCAGAACCCTCTCGCTGTGAGGCGACATTGCAAACGACTGCATGGACATCCATTTCGTATTTTTCATCACAACTTCATCCCCAGCAGTGTTGAGAATTCTTTGAAATTTTTGCATTTAAATCATCATGTGGGGAAAAAAAACATGCAAAAAATGGAATTAGAAGAGTTAGATTTTAAAAAAGCACATCAACAGATTTTCCTTTGGAATGGAAGAATTCGGTTGAGCTATTTGGACTCTTGACCTCAGTCTCTCTGAAATCCTGCAAATCAAAACTTTCTTGTTAGTCATTATTATCAGCCACTGTTGACAATATAATTCTCTGTCACCAAACTTTCACACTATAATAATCCTTAACACCAAAGTAACAAATATGCAGCTGCTAATTAAAAACCTCAGCTGAATTAGAGGCTTTGTCACCACCTACCTAAATAATGTGCTTTACATTATGAGCATACAATTACAGACCTACTTCAGGTCTTTAAAGTATTGAATATTCTCAGCACTCAACTACTTT
>JAPZDX010000010.1:14540749-14561212 GCA_029783625.1 Naso annulatus | reverse complement strand
CTATAAATCTTTGGATTAGTAAAAGGGATAAGCAGTGAGGACGAATCATCAACTATAGATGTATTTAATATATTAAGATAAAGTGCATTTCATTGAAAATCACATAAAAAGTCCTTCAAAGTCACATGAAAATCAATACTGCTTCAAAAAGGTCGCACTTTGATTTACAAGACTGCTTATAATAGTCTAACACATTAATATCATATCGATATAAATGTATAAGAACACGTAGCCTACCACAGTATGAATGATTGGAAAAATCTGACGGCTGTCACATGATATGTGTCATCATAAATCTCGATCCGGTTCAGTAAACATCTGACTCACATACATATCAAATGGATTTTTATCAAATGTTATTTAAAAATTTAAAACATTGCATGCCGACCAATATAGACCTGCATGTAACGTTATCTGTTATATTTCTTAATAGTGCAATATACAACGTTACTGCAGGTACTGGCCTCAAAAACCCATTATCAGTCGGACTTTGACAGAAATCAAGGGATTTAGACCCAGATCCTGCTGAAAATAGTAACGTTAATATTTGGTTTGTTAACAACTTCCAAGAAAAAAAAGCCTGGTTAAAGTAAACATCATTTACTGATGTTACAAGCCTTCATAATCTGCCGACTAAATCGTCATTGCCTTCTATTGCTTTAGCAGACGATAACGACGCTACGTTTTCGTCGTTAGTGACTTTTTGTTTAAATGTTGAACATGTAAAGACAAAGGCGAATAAATTCGCAACTTGGCTTGAGAGGTCCATTCAATCTCTCCCTGCTTTCTTTCGAGTCAAGGCTTTCAAGCTGCCCGATAAAAAAAGACACCGGCAAAGTCCAACAAAACCGCAGCGAAACCAGTAAAAGAAGACACAAATCTTTCACTGTGGACCAGAAATACAAAGTGTCACGTTTAAATACTCACTTTATTCACATTCTTTGGTGCAAGTCTTCTGCTACGGGACGCCTTGACACTGCATTGACCAGTAACGTTAGTACCAGGCTGGAAACGATAGGAGGTAACAACTTGAGGGTAAACATTTGATTGGCAGAACACGCTGGCCAATGAGCGAAGGCTGTGGGCATTCTAGGGCGTTGCCGTCTGGAATATGACAAATGATTGGTTAGAAGCTAGTTGCCAAGCCAGCGGGGGAAGGTTTCATGGGAGTTGGATTTTTCTGGTTCGTTTTGTGTTTAAGGGGTTCGCCCTGCAGAACTACATCTCCCATCATACCTTTCGTTGGAACTAGCCCCCCTCCTTCTCTTGTTTATCAGAAATAACTGAAAGACAGACAGAGGAGAGAGAAAGGGGTAGATGTTGTACATTTGCATTTGAGTTGTTTTTGTACCTTATTTGGACAAACTAAACTTATAACCTACATGCTGAAAAGGTCAGTTCCAATCAAACAATAAAAGCACACAAGTATTAATGTCAACAGTTTCTGAAAGTGCCTAAAATTGGATTAGACTGTCATATGTAACTGTTAGTGTGAGTCTGTGGGCGGAGGATATTTCCCCTAAAATATATATTTCAAATCTGCAAAGAAAACACACATACCAAAAGAGGGTTTACAGAAAGCAGGCCTCCATTCTTTACCTCAGTGCAGCACACCTGCCAAAATGCAGACACGCTGGCTCTGCCGCAGCAGGCTATTTGCATACCGCTGCGCAAATGTTTACAGGATGATCGATTAATCTACAGACTAAAGACGTTTTACTATCCAAAAATAGCTTGCGGAGTCAGTAAAAATGGCTTCAACAATTGTTCTTAAGTTGAAAGAGAAAACGTCTCCACATAAGGCTTTGGGACTGTCTCCAGCCTCCACTTTTGCAGGTACTAAGGAGCTCTTTCTCATATCAGGTATGTTAATCAAGGCCATAGCTACCGATGAGGACACTGAGGTCATGTCGTCAGTACTTTGGGTAATGTGTGTAAATGGTGGGTCTAAAAGAAAAATAACACTTGCCATGTAACAAAAATAACAATATTTGTCTGTCACGGGTTACACTAAGTCACTAATTACAAGCATCTTTTTCTTTCTTTCTTTCTTTTTTTTTTTTAAAGATCAGGCTCATTTACCTTTTCAGCTTTTGGAGATGATCAAATATTATAAATGTTAGCCCTCTGGTTAGACATTATTTCAGTCAAACGAGGCGAGATTTTTTTCAGATCTATAAAAGTTGCATGCAGGACCTGACTATAGATTTGCTTTACATGCGAGACAGCTGTTTTACAAGGTTTTAAATATTTTCATTGGTTAAAAATTGGTCCAGAGTTCCTTAAATAGTAAGCATAGCATATTATAAACACAGAGAGCATCCACACCTCTTTATTCCTCGCCTGTTTACACATAGACCTGCTTTTCAATAAATAAATAAATAAATCAGATTCTAGTTCTAATTAATCTAAAATTGATCACTATTAAATAATGAGGCTTTGCCAACTTGCCATCATGTAAGTTTGTAGTAAATGCCTTAAATTATGTATAGTAAATATGATTTATTTATTTATTATATTTCATGGTGTAGGTCTTTATTATTTTTAGTGGAGGTCCCGAAAGAGTGCAAGAGTGAGGGAGGCTGGATTAGGCTACTATTCTGACATTTCTCCTGTTTTTAATTTAAATTGCATAAAGGTGTGATATGGTGTCTCTGCATTTTTTTAATAGATACACGTAATAATGTTAAACAAAACGGAAAAGTCACGCAGGACACACGACTGGGGGAGGTGGAGGAGAAAACAGCGCGCAGGCGGAACTGTGTGACGGAGCGGCAAATAGGAGGGAAATTTAAAAAGTCCGGACTACTCGTTAGTTACAGGGTAGCAAAGTAGTTACCTGCCTCGCTTGAAGAAATCAGTCAACGTTAGCTACACAAAAATCCCTGACGCCTTACATCAGCAGTCTTAGAACATTAGATCTATAATTATTTCGAAACGAATTTCACCCTTTCTGTCACGGAATGGAAATTCAGTACGACCAGGTAACATTTGCATCTAAGCTAGCCCTTAGCTGCGAATGTGGCTAAGGCATTAGCTTTAGCATTGTTTGCTAATTGCTAAGTTGTCGTTAGCTTCTAAAAGTTGTCAGCGAGAACGGTTGCAAAGGGAGATGGTCAGTACTCGGCAGTGATATGTTAAGTTAACAAATTATTTTAACACATGCGTCTGTTTTCACTTACGTTCCGCTGGCAATTTATACATTCCGAAAGCTTTTAGAAAGGTAAACTCTGGCCTTGTCTGGAAAGAAACCTTTGCGTGCAATGAAAAGTAACACTAAAAATTACCGTTACAGTGTTGAGACATTTGGTCATAAACGTCAGTCGGTTACTGTTACTCAGTTGTTAGTTTACAAACAGCAACTTTAATCATGATGTAATAGCATTTGTATTGGACTGGTAATCGAACAAAACCCATTTAAAACCTCTCTGCGGCCTATTTGAACTTTTTACTAGGCACCTTATTAATACTTTATCTAATTTTCTGAGCCAACCAATCACTACTGAAAATAATTATCAGTTGTGAGCTTCTTACAGCAACTGTTTCCTCTTCATGTCTGTAGATATTAGACTCACCCTCCAAAAATAGTTACATTGGGAGCTATTACCAGCCACCAGACAGGATATTATCAGTACCAAGACGGCTGGATCTCCCTACACACTCATCCATCAGCGTGGACCCACAGATGAGCAGTCCCCAGGAGTCTCAGATGAAACCTAATATTGACAGCAGAGGTAGGGCACAGCTGTTCTAGTCTCATACAGTGTTTGTGTTACAGCCACCTTCTGCCACATTTACCAGGTGTGCTTTTCTTCTTAAATCACTTTCAGCTATTGTTGATGCACTGAAGACCCTCCAGCAGAAAATCAGGCGGCTGGAGCTGGAAAGGAAGCAAGCGGAGAGGAGCTACAGGCAGTTCTCCGATGACGCTCAGAATCATCAACAGGTCACAGCATCTTACACTGTGCCCAGTCAACCAGCAGCCAGCCTGCCAGAGGCAGATAGCTTTGGAAAGAAAGGTAAGTGATGGAGAGTGCAAAGGGAAAGACACTGCTTTTTTTTCAGGCTTTTATAAAAATTTGTGTCTGTGGATGTTTTGTAATAGTTGTGTATGTGTTTATAATGACAGAGCTGGACTCAAAGCTGCAGTCTGCAGAGGCTCGGTGTAAAGTTCTGGAGAAGCAGCTGGACTACATGAGGAAGATGGTTGAAAATGCTAAGAAGGAGAGGAACAATCTCATGGAAAATCAGGTATGTCAAAAGGATACATGCTGAAAAAAGCAAAATTCTTTAACAAGTCTTTCCCTTGCTATGATGCTAATATAGAGTAACTGTAACACAAAAGGATAACAAACTATGTTCATATCCTAATCCCTTTTATCACCTGTGTTCCATTACTTCCTTATATACCTGGATGAGTGGCATACAGTATAATCTCTGTTTACCTCTCGACTAGGCTTCACTGCAGAGCCAGCAGCCAAGCAGCTCAAACACACAGTCTCAGCGGGAAAAGCTGGAGAAACTTGAATCAGAGTGTCTCAAATTGAGTAAGACCCAAACTGTGGCAGAGGTAATTCATGGTTTTCCCATTGATAAGTCAAAACACAAATTGTCACAAGCTAATAAATAAGATTTGTATTTCATTGTAATTTCACTTTTAGGCAAAGCTTGCCATTCTGGAACAGAAACTACTAAAAGAAGAGCACGAACGTCAGCTTTTGCAGGAAAAAGCAGACAAGGTCTGTCCACACGCAGCTCACTTTTTGAATCAGGTCTTTGAAAAAATGATGAGACAAGAATTAACATCTCTCTGTATTAAAATCCTCCTACATTTTTTAGAATAAATGCATAGAAATAAGCAATTCTTCACATATTTGTACATTTTTTAAGCTTTATATTAAAATTCCATTACTTTTACTTCCTATTTAATGTTTTCTATTGGTTTTAAATGACATTAAACTCACTGTCTGATAACGTCAAATGCCACAAAAATCCTGAAATGGAAACCAAAAAGAAACTAGCTTTTCCCGACTACCTTTAATTATGTTATTATTGTCGTGTCCTCAGCTGCAGAAGGAGCTGGACATCAGCCTTCGATTGTCCATGCCAACTACTGAAGAGATAAAGCCAAAGAAAAAGACAAAGAAGACAACCAAGGTACATTTATTACCAGTGAAGCTAACGATCTGGTTGTACTTAGTTGATGAAGAAATATGTTTGCGCAATAGAGCGATAACAGCTGTCTTCTACTTCAGAAAACCTCCAGACAGAATGAGCTGACATCACCAAGCAGTTCAAGGCACCTAAAGATGCCCTTTGTTGCAGGAACGGTAAGTCAGTTCTGACACTCTGCACTGCTCTAAAAAACATATATCATCAGTTGTTTCCCCTTTTTTGATTGACTTTGATCTCCTCTGTGCATCGCAGTCAACAAGTCCCAGCCACTCAGTCCATGCCAACGTACAAAGTATACTTCACATGATGAAGCACCATCAGCCCCAGCTGTGTGAGCGAGTGAGCGCTCTGCAGAGATCTAGTTGTAAGGTCAAGAAAAGCCTCCAAAAAGACTTTTGTTCGTCTTCCCCCAAATCTCACAAGCCTGACAGGGAGCCCAGACAAGCAGAGCAGTCAGCGGGCTCGCTCTCCGATCTGCTGTTGGCTCTGCAGGACGAGCTGGGACAGATGAGCTTGTGAGTAAGCTTTTTTTTGGTTTGTTTTTAAATTAATTAAATTATTATTTACACATTTTGTAATCTTTGTATGTATCTGTCAGTGAGCATCAGGAGTTGGTGGGTCAGATCGATGCAACCCAACATCGCGAGCAGAGGCAGGATCTGCAGAGAGAACTAGAGAGGTTGGTGGCCAGAATGGAGGAGAAGGCAACTCAGATCACTAAACTCCGAAAACACCAGCAGACAGTATGTATCCTATCGCTCAGTACAATACAGAGGCTTGTTTGTACAGACGGTCAATTACATAATTTATTGCCTCTTTAGGAAACTTAGATGTGTTAAATTGTTTTATGCTAACAGATATTTACGTCCAGTGTCTGTAATGTCAGCTGATCTCTGCCTGTTTTTGTATAGATAGTGCAGGTGTTTCATGTTTTCTGTCTCTGGCTCCTGCACAGATACATAAGTTGACCCAGAGCCCACCGTGCACAGAGGAACACACTGGCAAAAAGTTGAGTGGTATCAAGCCCCCCTCTCCTTCCCCTGTCAAGGCTAAGCGGAAAGGAAAGAAAGGTGGGGCCACTAAGAACAACCTGCAGCTTCTCCGACAGACACAGAAGTTTAGAAACGGCCTAAAACAAGACGACCTCTTCTGGGAAACCTGAGCTTCTCTGAAAGGCCTCTCTATGTGCAGGCTGTGATTCTGCAGCTGTGTGAACCACAGGACTCCTCTGGTTCCTTGCAGCCTGTTTCCATCTCTTTGAATGGCCTCTGGCACCTTTTCAGTCAGAAATTTAAAAAAGGGAATAAAGTGCTTTTTTGTCTTACACTGGACTTGATAATGTATTAGTTATCAAACCTATTAAGCAATAGGTTATTGACCTAAATGAAATCTTGCACATACAGGGTCCTTTATAGTTTGAGGGTGTGTATTTTCTGAGCCATTATGTTATATCTCATTTCCAATCAAGCTAGAGTGATCTATTTTAATTATTTGAAGATTTTAATAAAGCTTATTCTCTCTACTTGTAAATATTTTTTTGTTCAGACTGTACTCAGCCAACACAAACGTTTTTCTTAAATTCTGCACCTTTGTTTGGAATTCCTCATGAGTGCCACTAGGTGACAGTGTTTAGCCTTTGTCTGTCTCTTTACAAATGTGACGGCTTTCACCCCTGACACACCAAACAGTTGCATGTATATTAATAAGACCTTGCTTTAAAATGATATGTGCCACATCAAGCTCCTACTGTTTTAAACAGTCTATAATTGCAGTGGACCAAAAGCTTTGTGAAGTCCGTTACAGCAGCTGGCTGCACAGCTGAGTAAATGCAGCCATGACCACAGGACAAACGGATGTGGTTTTTATCACTGAACACAAGTGGAAGGATCTGCTTTTTAACACAGGATTTTCTATTCAGCGCAGCCAAAACAGTTCAATTCTATTAAATTTAACTCGAAAAGCAATTATTCATCCTATTTGCAGGCTGGTCAAGCATTTCTGGTTTTTATATTTACTCGCTGTCGATTTCAGTCAGCCTCCTTTTTATGGGATGAATGACCACATGTGAAGTTGATTCATAACATTCCTGCATTTTCTCGTCATTATCAGCTCGCAGTCAACATTTTTATTGTCTCATCAGGTCACATTTCTGATGAGCAAGAAACACTTTTGACCTCCAAGCTTATCTAAGTCACTCCCTACACCGCCACCTCGACAAGGCTTAGTAAGTCACAAATACTTTAGGTAAAACCCAAAATCAGAACAGTTGAACATCCCAGTCATGGGAGAGTAAAATAGCTGATTGTTGTTGTTGCTATCAGCCTTTTCAGCTCATTATCGGGCTCGGTTCTGGTATTCTTGGCATGACTTGCAGTTCCCTGCTTGGTTAAATGGACTGAGCTGGTGTATGAGAGGGAGACTAAACCTAATGCATTGTTTCTCTGTGCTCCCATATTAGATTACATGGCATGACTGGACACAGCAATCTGGTTAGCTGAGGCAAGTCAGTACTCCTCCACGGCCACATACAACAGTCCCATCCCCTCCTATCTGCTCTCCTGACCCTGCAGCTCTGATACCTTGTGACCACACACCCCTCTTTTTGTGTGCCGTTGAACAGCGGTGGTGTGTTCAGAGAGCAGCTGACGTAGGAGGGCTGGGTGGATTTGAGTTTGTTAAAGGCATTCTGTTGTGGGTGTGTGAAAGGATTGCAATAAACAGCCACTCCATCACCTTAAGATATATCTGTTAGGTAACATTCAAACAAAAACAAGTAGTACACTTCCCTTTAGTTTAAAGTTGCTCAAAGTTTTAAAGTAACATCCTCTGTGTCTGAATACAAGTTAACTGGTGACTGGAAAGCAAGCTGACTAGGATTTAGCACTCCTTAGTTGAAGTCGAATGATGAGATGTGCCTGATACAGCAGCACATGCTTTTTCTATCTGTTGTCCAATAACAGAACAGACTAAGTGCAGGGTTGTGCTGTTCCTAGGACGGGACACACAGGACGCAAATTGTGGAGTGGTTGTCCAAAAAACATTCTCTCCTGAAACTCTCTGGCTCTGGGAAACCGAGCCAGCATGGGACTGTGGGTCACTGGAAGAATAACAGTCTGCTCAGCATAAGCAGTTTGTATGCACACACACCTCAGTCAAGAATGTAGTCACGTACGAACCCTCATACTTGAGTGTGCACACACAGCACAGGCACATAGACGTTTCCTTTTCCTCAGCATTTTGCTAAAAAAGCAGAACCTCGCTGTGACCTTGGTAACTGCAAGCGTCCTGTCAGGAGCACAACACTGCAAAAACGAGTAAAAAACAAGCGGGTTGTTTTGAACAGAGAGGGAGTTTCTTTGGCTTTGGCCGTCGGTGATATCTTTGAACAATAACGGCACGTGACACTAAAATAAAGCTGCTTCTGATAAGTGCAATGAACTTTGTACCTGTTTCCTTTTCCAAAACATGTTGATTGCTATTATGCACAGTGTACAGCTGTTATCACCACCAGGCTGGGTGAACACCTGTTGACCCATTGCCCACTCATTACATCTTATTGTATACAGGATGATGTAGGTACTACGGGTTGATTGATAAGTTTTTGGCCTGAGGCGGAAGGGGATGAGTCACACAAACTCTTGATTTATGTATGTGCAGTTTAACTTTCTAAAGGTCGGTGTTAAAACTTCTTTGATATTTCTATTTCATGTAACTGAAAATTGCAAGTCAGCACTGTCGGAGAATGTTGTCAGTGGGCTTGTTACCCCTTAAAATGAAGTCATGTCTACTTGTGAAACCTTATCACAGGTTGTAGTATTTTAGGCACAAGTGGTGAGCAGTTCTTTCTTGGACTGTTTCATCCGAGGGAAAGTTAGAGGTATGAAAGTATGAAGGATAACCAAATAATTATATTTAACATATGTCCTCTCTTATCCCTGCAATAATCTGGTGATCTCTCATTTGTCTAGACGCCCATGGAGGGTCCCAAACTCAATGTTGAAAACAAGATGGTTATCAGGCAGAGATAGAGATGGAGGGTACTGATGTGGTGGGGTAAACACAGCTTGTACAACAAAATACATGCAAGTCAATAAGAATCTGATTATGACTGTAAATTACATTGGTGCCTTTCTAATAGACTCCAAGCATGTTGGAACACACTCAGAGGAGCAGACGGTTACGAATACTGTTAGTTAATTTAATTTTATTGTTTATCTTTACAGGAGCAGCACACAATTAAAGGTAATTGCACCAGAGTTAGCTAAAAGCTAGTTTGCATCTGTTGTCCCTTGCCAGGCAAACAAAAACACAGAACAAGGACATTATCTAAAACAACAGAATATTTAGAACGTCTATTCATGAGGACATTACACTTTTTAAGACAACACATACATAAAAATGATGAAATTGAGACAAAATTTTTGACATTTTGGGATACATTTTGTTGAAAGTTAGGTGACACACATCTGTAACGTCTGTAGCAAAACAAAGGCTACAGTTTGCACCCATTGACTTAACTTTGCATAAAGTCTGGAACAGCTAGCTTAGTTCTGTACAAAGCAAACAAAACACACCTGGCCACATTTTTATTGCCAGAGCCTGAGTTAATAATGCCATCATACGATATTGTAAATTTGGGTTTATTGAAATGGTTGTGCAGCCCTGCTTTGCTTTTAATGTCCTTTTTCTTTAACATGTTGACCTAGCATTACCTACTCACACACACACACACACGCAGAGCAAGACAAAGCAAAGCCTGAACTTGATACTTTTTGTTGTCCGGGCAACTAGCCGTTCAATTGTAACCATTGGAGACGGAAACTTGTACTGAGACCTGGCTGTGTATCATTCCCACTTGTCATTTGTCATGTAAATTACCACCTCCAAGAAAGCTGACACTGTTGTCAAATAATGGAAATGCAGTGATTTGTTTAACAATATTCAAACTTTATTGGTTTTACATTGTGAAACTAAAGGCAACACTAGAAAACAAGGCACAAAATAAAAAGGTTTGAGAGAACAAAAAGGGCACAAAATAAGCACAACACATTTCAGGGGACATTGTGGCACCGGCAAGGGTCCACGTATGGCTGTGTGTGAACAGTTGTGTATAACAAAGTGGTGTGAAGAGCAAACCTGAAAAAAGAAATCGTACCTACAAGACTGGTGGCCTCTAACACACAAAGTAAAGTATATGGCACTACAGTGCGTGCACATAGCAATAAAGCCACAAGGCAAAGGAAAGAATCAAAAAGCTTTTGAATTGTTGCTCTTGTTGTGAGCACTGCGAAGCTTAAAACAGATAGGAGAGCCCTCCATTATCAAGCTAATTTGGATTTTTGAGTTTAAAACACAACTGAGCAAAAAACAAGTCAGTCGATGCAAAAATGAAACTTAGAACTGAAGTTAACTTGTCATCTTGTGATTATATTATGAAGGAACTGTTGGAACAATCGCGGTCTGTGGCTGTGCCACACATTTCCCCCAAGTTTTTTATTGCAATATGCTGGTGAGAAGCTGTCTGGGCAACAACCAGGCTTTATCTAGTTGAAAACTATGTGATTTATTAGCTGCTTACCGCCATTTCGGCAACATTTAAAGACCTGTTTGATTTGTCAAAATGTAAGCACTTAAATGCTACTGAAATGCCCGTCATCAAGTACGAGATACATCTAACAAATGAGGAAGCTGCCTGATAATTGTCCAGACAACTCGTCACTAGCAAATGCTCTGCGGGTTTGATCACGTTAAGGCTGCGCGAGACAAAGCAGACATTTAAGCAGAAGTACAACACAGAAAACCACTTCACAGGGATCTGAAAGTGCTGAGTCCCATTGATAATTATTACTTGTGGCATTTCACAGACTACTACCACGTATACTGTATATGGATTTTAACTGAATAAGGCACTTTTCCTAAAGAGGTGCACAGACTGAGTTAGTAATGTGTAGAAGAAGCTGCAGAGAGGCAACACAATGGACATCTATTGGCATCTATGAATACCAGAGGTGCTTGGACACACCGCGACGTCAACATGTGATGCCGTGTTCGTAAGGAATGCAGCTACCATGTCGAAAGCAGAAAGCACTCGGACTCTGGATTCAGTGTTTATGCAGCATAGCACTCGACAGCTGTGGGAAAAACTCAAATATTTCTCTAAATTTGGGGTGAAGGCTCTCCACATGCAGAGAATGTACAAATGGGTGCAGCTATAAGGCAAAACTCTGTAGCCTACTCGCCATAGTTGGGTCTTTGGGCTGTAGCCTAATGCCACCAGGTGACTAGGTTAAAAGGCGTGTTAATGGTGAGCAGCAGAAAACATGTCATCCTAAACAATGAAAGGCCAAACAAACAAACGCAAACATCTGCACTTGAGAATTTCTTGCTGTTTGTGATCATACAAAACAAGGTGATTATTCAACCATTATCTATTAATATTCAAGACTGAGTATTTATACAAGCATCTGACTTTTTTTTATTTTGGCTGAATCGTGAAAACATTTACAAAGACAGAGTTACCAAAAAAAAAAAAAAAAAAGCTTGTCATTGCAATGCTCAAATTCCATGCCAAAACTGAGGACTTTGGCTCAATGCACACTGTTTCAAGGCATTCTTTCAGCTAGCGTATGAGCTAATCACAAATAATCAAGTGGTTTTTAAAGTGGGTCTAAATCCTTAAGAGCATATGCAATGGGAGGAAAAGAATCACAACTCCGAGCATCCAGCATGCAATAAAATTAAAAAGGCATTTAAGGAAACATTCCTGACACTGACAAGCCGCTACGAGCAAAATGTACTAATAAACGCTCCTTCATTTAGCCTTCCTCAAGTTAAAACCAAGATAAACAGAACAGGACATGGCTATGTACAGGAGGGACAGGTACGGGGGGCGTTCACACAGTTAGCAGCAAGCTAATTAGAAACTTGATATGAGCTCTAGCACAGCCGCCTAGTTGTTGCAGATCAACATTTCATTCACAATCGTCTCATTTACACGGCAAAGAGAATCAGAGGTGTGATGCTCATTTAATTAAACCAGCAATCAGCAGTCCAATATTCTCGCCTCAATTCAATCTTTCCAAAACTCAAATTTTGAAATTAAACTTTTTTTTTTTTAATCTGAAAAACAAAAAGGAACACTCCCAGATTTGTAGCACTCAACTGTAGTCCAAACTTTCCCGCCAGCTCCTTTTTCATGCTCTTAAATTCAACACAATTTACAAGTAAGTTATGAAACTTTGCGAGGAAATTTGGGAGCAGTACTGGGTGCTATAAACAGGAGGCCGCCTTAAAATACGCATTCATTTAACAGTGAGAAGAC
This sequence comes from Naso annulatus, assembly GCA_029783625.1. Taxonomy (NCBI): domain Eukaryota; kingdom Metazoa; phylum Chordata; class Actinopteri; order Acanthuriformes; family Acanthuridae; genus Naso; species Naso annulatus. Next base: position 14,548,716 of record JAPZDX010000010.1, on the reverse strand, counting down.
CATAGGTTTCATGCACTGAATATATTCCTCGACTCGTACGGAAAAAAAAAAACTTCAATCTTGACTGACTAAGGCCCTCAAGTTACAACTATCTACTGTATTCTTCAACAATAAAAGGCTCTTCAGTCCAGCTGGGATTCTACGGTTCACACTAACATCAGCACTGTTTCGTAAACTAACGACGACACTCGGGCCTCAATCGAAAAAAAAAAAAAAAATCCTCTTACCTGATTCTCCATTAGTCTTCTGGACATTAAAGGCACTTCACTGCTATCACTGTCCACATCAAGAAGGTGCATGCCATTTTAATTTATCTCCTCTTTTTCTATTTTATCTACATTAGTAAAACAAAATGAATTATTATTTCTGAAATACTCTACAATCCTTGATAATGACCCATGGCCCCTTTCTGACAACTGCACAAAAATGGGGCAAAAGGGCCAGCTCAATGTTGGCAAACCGAGTGTGTTAAGTCTTAATGTCTGTGAAGATCAGAAAAGAAGATTGAAGGATGGGAGTCAAACTTGTTACATGATTTATTGCATTGATCTGCTCTACTGGCAGTTGGTTTTTGATATTTTTATAACTAGTATTGGGTGAAAGATTTCCCAAGGGGAGTCAACAGCGGAAAACGCACAGCGCTCCTAAATGCCAAAGGAGACACCAAAAATAAGACCAGAACGATCGTTATTTTTCCCCGACTGACTTTTGAAGATTGGGTGTTGCTTTTAATCCCTCGTACTGTAACTAACCCCACCTCTTTTTAAATCATCTGTGATCACATATACGCATGATACAGATGCACGGTGGAGAGGGAAAGTGCCCATGATTCAACAGGATAAAAGCAATACTGAATCATCGCAGCCGTCACATTTAGGAAGAGCTGTGAACTCAAACAGTGTTTCCAAATCAAGACAAAAAAAAGGTAAACGCTATTCCCAAGCATTAACAGAAAAGCTACTTTCTGTGCATGAGTAATTCTTTACTTCTCATGTGGTGTCTTTGGTTGTGGAACCACGAAAGGGGCTGTAAATAACACAAACCCCCTCAATTTGCATGAAAATGTCTGCGGAATGACTAATGGGAGGAAGTGGGAGTACCAAACAGATGATGTAAATGCTTAAATGCCATTTCACTGGAGATCTCTTTAGTTTTACAGGATACTGTGATGTGATTTATCATAAATAAACACCTATGTCAGCGCCTTCATACAGACTGCAATAGCAGCGCAGGCCTAAACCATAAATGGCACACAGAGCCTGCCTGAAAACACTGTTTGAGTTTGTCATGACGAGTGGGAAAAGTCTTCTCTGGAAGGTTCTAGTTGGGCCGGGACTGGTTGAATGACGTGGATCCTAAAGTGAGGCTGCTTCAAAGGGTGTGGTAGTTGCGGTCCTTGGATTTGCAGAATTTGTAGAGGAAGAAGATCACGGCCTGCAGGCCCAGGACCAGCACAATCCCACCAATGAAGCTTGCGGCATCAAAGGTGTTCTTGTGAGGGACAGGAGTGGAGCTAGTTGTTGTGCTACTCGTATTGGTTCCACCTTTGATAAAAAAAAAATGCAGAACAAATTAAACGGACATATTAGCGTTATTCCTGTTTTTGTGCATTACAGAGCAGATTTGAAAACATGTCAGATTTTGCCACTTACTCGCAGTGGAGGTCGGAGCAGTAGAGGCGGCGATGCTAGCACTGTGAGTGGGGGCAGCGGTGGAAACGCTGGTTGCATTCTCTGTTGTAGGATCACAGTAAGAACACACTCATGAGCCTTAATACCATTTGTCTTATGCAAAGTCGTAACCATTCCTACTATTTCACTCTGGTGTTTTGTTTTGTTTTTCTTACAATGCAGCCAAACAGTAAAGTCAGTAAATAACAATAACTGCAGTCACGATCTGAATTTATTATGTACTCAGGGTAATAGCTTTCCACACAACAGCAGGGAACAATGAAGTTTGTTGCCTTGTTGTGGAGTTGGAGGTGCACAGCCTGTTTGTATGTGACAGCTCACTGTGGCTGGTCCATCTTGTTCCGCAAGTTCCTCGCCAAAAGTAAAATCATCCACAAACAAGAACCACTGAATATTACTTTCTTATTGTTGGTAGAAGGAATTGTGATAAAGCACTACTTGTTAGTGGTAACAGTGATGGCGAATGTACTCTTCCTGTGACTGCTTCACAATAAAAGCTTTCCTGTGTCTTGCCATATGATGGATGATGGAAGTGCTGGGATTGCATTAGCAGCATTATAATAGATCTTTGATAAGATGTCGAGATAAAACGGCTCTTATCTGGAAGATGAAAATTAAATATTTAACAGTGGATTACAGGCTGCAGCATCTCCTACGAATCCCTTGTTCCTTTAAAGGTCATGAAAATGGAAATGGTGAACTAACAAAGGAATCTACTGTATTCAGAGGTAATTATAAGTCATCATATTTAATGGCTGTTGCTGAAAATGTTAGAAAAACTTAAGAAATATCAATAAAATTATTAACAACACCACTTAAACCCTTATATACTGGATTACACAAAGTACAGCAGGGAGTAGCAGAGGGTTTTGGGGACTGGTTACCTGAGCTGTTGGTGTTAGAGGTGGTCGAGACAACAGTGGTAGGGGAGGCTGCAGAGGAAGGGGCAGAGGTCGCAGAGGGAGCTGAGGGAATTGAGGGTGATGTAGCCTCAACTGCTGGATAGCAAACCAACATCAAGGCAAGGTGAAAGGGGGAAAGCAAGAGACACCACCCAAACAACAAGGAAAATTAAAAACTCTCCCGCATGATTTCTCTGAAACAGGTGAAAGTGATGCGTTACACCTACAGCCAAGAGTTTTTGAACACAAAGACAAAAGATTAGAGACAGACCCAAAGCTCTGAAACTGCCCATTAAATTACACCTCAGTTACAGCAGAACTAGACCCAAACAGAATCAGCAGAAAACCACGTTTCTCTGTAGAATATGCTGATTCTCTCTGGGCCTGAAAGAATATGCTAATACAAAATGCTGACTTCCATACTGATATGTAGAACCACTACGGCGCTGGACTTACCTGAGCAGCTAGCATTGACGCAGGTGTTCTCTGATGGCAGGAGAGTCATGTTGTAACAGCCAATAGTTGCTGAAAGAAAAAAAAAAATCACGAATTAAATGCCTGATTCAGGTAGATTTCAGTCTCTTGTGATATTAAAGCTTTTTCTGTATCAATTAAACAACCTCAGATGTCTTGAAAAGAAGATTTTTTTTTTTTCCTTACAGTGTTATTCCACGGTAAATAGATTTTTTCCAAAAATGCGAGCCACTCACTTCAGCTGCTTTTGCTTGCAGGCTACGGAAATACAGTTTTTAACATCAAAACCATCTAAAAAAGTCTGTCGAAAAAAATCTCAATAGCTTTGTGCGGTAAAGCAAAAGCGCTTTAATTGAATTTATTCATTGACACTTAATCCTGAGCTTGCTGTTGGGAGCCGATGGCAGGGACATATAGCAACCCAAAGTGAGTTTTATAACGCAGCTCTCCTAGTGGTCACCGACATTACATAACAGCCTGTGATCATAATAAATGTTTAATTACATAAATTTCCAAATGTTAATTGTTTTGTGTGTGTTCAGTCTGCTGATTAAAAGTTTTAATCATCAATGTGTACTCTCTTTATTGTAAAATTGGATTACTAATTAACCGTGACGGAGAGGGACTTTGACCCTGCAAGTCTTTCCTGTCCCAAATACATGAGACACAGAGTCAGAAACAGACAGAGAGCATAAAACTGGTTCAGTTATTTACCCATTGGTATGTAGCTGGTAGTCTTTTTGTGTGTTTTTTTTTTTCCTTTCTGTCCTGTTTTCGTAAGTGGGAGTATTTACGTGTTATTCCTGCATATGAAAAACAAACACAGAACTAAATATAAAAAGAAAGAAACATTCATCAATTCATTATAGATAACCGCCTATCCTTTGCAGGGTAGCAGGGGGCTGGAGCCAATCCCCGCAAACATTGGCAAAGGGCGAAAGAAAGAAAGAGAATATTATTAATTTACAGACAAGGTCGTCTCAGAGAGATGAACTTCCTTAAGTTAAAACTAACACAGTCTATTCTCTGGTGTTTCTTACTGGAAAAAAAATATCCTGCGTCACAGTTAGGATGCATGAGTCATTACTGTTGGCTCCGTGACTCCTTAGATTCTTTTCACACTTTACTGTGCACTCATTAGATATCTGACATTTCCCAGATATGTCCAGGAAATCATTGGAAAAAACATGGTACAATGGTTAGAAACTTCCTCAAATTTCCTTAACTGTGTGTGTGTTAAGTTTTAATAATTACTAAATATATTTTGTACTTCAGCTGACACTATTGATCGATTTACAAAATCTACAGAGTATGAGTCGGCAACAACTGTGATATAGAAGGATTGTAGCTGCCTGACCCGTGACAGAGCCTGATTTGTTCTATGTATGATGGGAGATGCTGCCGCACAATCTTACGTGACTGAGTAACAGTTAAAAATAAATTAAACCATCAATCAGTCGTCACATCTTTACTCACACACGTGCGGAACAAATTATGTTTGCAGCACATATTAGGAAATGACAATGATTAACAGTGAATCTTTTATCAGACAAAAATCCACCACAAATTACCGATTCCTGCTCCTCAGATGTGAGGAGGTATTTGTAATACAGTGTCATACATATTTTTGAGATCTTTTTCTTTTTCAATTTGCTTTTTAATCCGACTGACGCCATTGGCTGTGGAATATTGTAGGGATTTTTTTTTTTAGCCATACTGTTAAAATGTTACTTTTTTTTCCATCAAATCCAACATGGAACTTACTGGACATGGATACAGTAATGAGATTATTAGTAACAGCGGACAAATATCCAGCATGGCCGCTCTGCGCCTTCACTTGTCTCCGTCCTCTCTGGAATGCTGTTTTTCAAGTCCTGAACTTCACGCTTAAAGTCATAGTGTACAATTCCCAGAAAGCTTTGTTAATGGTCAAATGTAGTGGCAGGAAAGGGCATTATAGACGGATGACTCAACTGTGTCGATAAAAATCGTGTCCAAATTGGCTTCTATGAGCACATGGGAGCATTATCTTCCTGGAATACAGAAACATCATAAAAGGAAGCGTGTCTACTGAATGTAATGCACCTGGGGCTGTAAAATGCCCTCCTACACCTCCCTCACTTGTTGCACTATGATCCACAGCAACTGAACCAAATGACTCCCACCAGATGGCTCTCCATAAATTACAAAATTACAGATAGATGGACTTAAACAGTAAGGGTGCAGCAATTGTTGAAGGCAATGCTTTCTCCAACTAGAGAAAAAAAATGACTCATGCTTCTGTGTCACACTTGTGTGGTCCTTATACTGGGACATGCATCTTTAGAGCACAGGCCTTGGATACAAGAGATTACCAAATGGCCTGTCATAATTATAAGGGTTCAGAGCTCATCATAACAAGCTTCTATTGAAAATTTGTCCTCAGCTGCTGGTTCCATTATGTGGTTATTATTTAAGTCCTTTTTTCAGTATTTGGTAGGTATTCTGTCAGGTATCTATTGGGGTCACTGAGTAAAAAATGCAGCAGAAGAGTCCTAAACCCAGAGATAAGCTGAAGTTGAATTGATGAACTTTGGGTTCAATCATCAGGATCATTTTCTAAATGCGGGTTTTGAGTAGAGGCCTTTAAAAGCTCTGTGGTTAACACAAGATTTGGAGTTTCACATTCTGTTTCACAACTTACACTTCAGTAAAGACTCCACTTGTGATTTTGAGCTTTCATGAGTCCTAAAAAAAAGGCTTCTATCAGAAGGCTAAATGGGACTAGAGAGGTTGTCAGGGACATTAAATGTAATCATGCTGAACATGACAACTCGTCTACTCACTAGTCTGCTTTTACAGCCCTGTTGTATTTACACTCGCACTTTCACTTTCCAGCTTTTTGACTATCAAGTTATAATGCGTGTATAGTTTAGTGTAACAGGAAGCTTAGTGGTGGTGGTGGTTTTGTAGTCACATGACCTTGGCATAGTTCATTTCTAGAGTGGCAAAGGCATGACATATTTTTGTGCATTTTTGTGGGCCAAACTGTAAGTTAGTTTTCCCTCTGCAAAATGCTTATGGGATTTTTGAATGGGATTCTAGATCATCGCCGAAATAGAAGCTCTGTGACAAACGCAAGTTCATGAAACTTACACATTTTGTTCAGCATGATTCTTTTCACGGACAAACACCACATTTGTATTTTTTGAAGCGTAAATTGAAGTGCCAGAAGTGAAAAGCTATTGTTCGGCTATAAACAAACTACATTGTGGTTGCATGACTTAAAAGCCGCCCTGATCAAATCAATATCTGATCTGATTTTGCCTGCTTACTTTTCTGCAAAACTCTCTCCTCTCTTAGCGTGACCTGATCTAGCTAGTAATCACGGTTGTGTCAATGGCTCGTCTCACATCCTTTTTCAAATATATTACATATTTCATTCCTTTTTTACATGATGATGTCTTATGTCCTGGACAAACACTATAGTATCACTGAGCCACTTGTTAGCAACTGCCTTTTTTAAGAAGCTTAAAATCTCTTAAAAAGTTCACAAACTGAATTTATACTCGTGTATTTCATGTTGCAGAACAAAACATCTAAATATCTTTAGCCTGTGTTAACCACATACCTTATTTAAGGTATTTAACCAAAAACCCATTAGAAAAAAATACAGACCTCGAGAGAGGGGAACCAGTTAGCAAAAATGCTAACCGACTTTCGGGTTTTAGGACTCATTACTTCCCCATTCAATGAAAGCTTAGTGGTGGAGACGATGAAGTCATGGGACAGTGGTGTAGTTCGTTTAGAACCTAACGTTAGCTTTTTAATTCTGGCAATCACATTTACGTTTCAAAAATCCTAACAGTTGTGTTCATTGTTATGATTATCTCGTTTAACAAAATGTGTAAGCTTCCTAAACTTTTGTCACCACAGATTATTGCAAACAAAATGGAAAAATCCAACTGGCTATTTGTGGAAGGGACTAATGTGATGCTAACTTCTGGGCTGGCCTTTAAAAATGTGGTATCCTTGCAGAACTCAATTAACTCGCCACTACTGTTTCTATTGGACAGTGCGGCTTCTTCCTGTTTTATGTATGTTTTTGCCTTTTTCCCAGGCTGTAATCCTGTGTCGTTACATAACTGACCAGGAAGGAAAATAAGCCCGAACAAAAGTTGCGCAATAGATTTTAAACTGAAAAAGTGACACTTTTTAAAACTGCTCTTCTAACCATGATTTAGTTGCAGATACAGATAAAGTCATTTTGACGGTGTCAGCAAAATTATGTTTCACTTTATCTGCAATCTGACACTGCAATTCACATTTTGCATGTGGAGCCATGTGGGAGGAAGATTTTTTCACCCTCCAGCAGGTCAGAGGGCTGTTATCTCGCAGGCAGCTGTGAACATTACAAATGACTCTCACCCTTTTTCAAGATGGTGACATCATCACCACGAGGTACATCCACAGCTTGTTCAAGCCAGAGGTGTGAATGAAAGCCACGGCGGCCCATCGAACAGCAGAAAACAGCCTCTTGGTTAAAGAGCTCTCAGCAAGCCTCGCCACAGACTCCAGCCTGTATTTAAAGACGCTACAGAGCTTGCATGTACACGTGTAAAGTTTTAGAGCGTTTAAATACTGGGCTGCTGGGAAATGTGCCTCTGACGCCAGAAGCTTGTTTACACAAAATCCTTAAAGCAAAGATAAATCTGGTAATGACAATGTGGTAGGCGTTAGCTCGCTGCAGCAGTGTGGTTATGCTGAGCTCCAGCAAAGCCATCTCAACCGGCCAGAGCAGACCTTTCCGGTTTTTGCTGAGTTCATATCAAATAAGGTGATCCGCTCTCGAGTATGTGAATGGCTTTAGCTCTAGGCTTCCTTAGAGTGTGTTTGTGTGGTAAGCAGTCAGTACTTAGCC
>JAPZDX010000010.1:14457378-14469376 GCA_029783625.1 Naso annulatus | reverse complement strand
ATCTTCAAAAAAAAAAAAAAAAGTAATATTTTTTCCAGTGTGGAACACATGAATTTCTACTCTACACCTGCAACATTGACATATCATAAGTATGTTTTTACGAGTACATTATTACATAGATTTATTTAGTGTGACAACTGGCCTTGTTTGTTGTCAACAAGTCTGTTCTCTGCTGTGGCCACTCGAAGCACCTCTTTAATATGCATGTCCATAAGACAAAGGCATTGTACTGACTTGACCTTAAGTAGCGAAGAAAACGCTGGTGCACAGGAGCTGGCATGACAAGCAGAAAGTGTTTTCTCTGTCCTTTCACCAAAGAGAGATAGAGAGAGAGAGATAGGGAAAAAAAAAAATTCTCCCATCCGGGCACAAAAGTTCTGTGCTCTTCTTCTTTCCTGTACTTAGCATTTGCTCCAAATGTCTTTTGTTATGTCAACATTTTTGGCAGCAGTGTTGTTGGTGTTGATAAAAACTATTTAATTATCATACGGTGATACTCATACACTCATTACTTTAAACCTAAACAACCTAACTCACAAGTTTCATTATTTAGAATCATAAGGTCTTATCACTGCTCAGACAAAGTTTGAAGGTGATAAGGTTGAGTTGGAAAAGTTGAGAAGGCAAGTACACAAATAAAACAATCTAATGTCATCTTGGCCGGAGCTGGCACTATGACGATGACTAAATATTGACATGCAGATTTCCTCAGGGCTGGACTCTTTACAAATAAAAATTCTTCATGTTTTCTTATAATCTGTAGGTCCTAAGATAATATCTGAGCAGGAGCACAACGGTGATCAGTCATTTCTCAAAAACGTCTCTGTTAAGGTAAGAGGAAAAAGGTGTGCGTTGCCTTAATAACAGGCAGTGCAAATCAGTGCTACTTGTTATGCATGTCAGGGATACTTAACTTCTGCAAGAAAGCAAGCACAATCATGCTAATGGGTTAGAGCAGTGTTCATTGTTGTTTCTCTTTGTTGAATTTGCTTTGTAGACATTGTTGACATGTACCTCAGTGACTGGGATGGACGTTTGTGTCCTTTCTGGAACTTTTTTGCTTCCTGGCAGTTAATTATTTTTGCCTGTTTTTGGCTGCCTTACCTTAAATTTGCTTCCTATGCTTGTGTTACGGAAAAGCAGTGTAGACTCTGTTTCTTCTTTTGCACACTGCTTCATCTTATATCACATTGTATGTATCAAATCTGTACAACTGAGGCCATTTCATATTGTGGTGAATGGCATGTCCCTCTGTGAACTTACATGTATAGAGGAGATGTGTCTCCCAGCCCTTACCTTTCACTCCTCATCCTGAGCCAAGATAAAATCTTTAGAATTTGGTTTTAAGTAAAGAAGATTTTTCCCCTAAAATAAAATCTTGTGTGTTTCAATGATTGCTACTGATAGTGTCACTTTTTATTGATCTGCAATGTGATTATGTCCGTCACTGTTTGTTCAGACTGGGTCCTTCCAACTAGTGTCTCCTCCCCTCACCACCTACAACCAGCAGCTATGGCTCACCTGTTTGATGCAGGCTGAACACAGCAACAGTAAGGCCACAGAACGAGCTGCAAATTGGCTATTATTATTTTATGAACATACTTGACTTTTGCTAACGACGTGTCTTTAATGCTGTCTGTGTCAGTGGGAGACTTCCAGCAGCCTTTCAAGATGAATGTTGAGCTGATGGGAGTGATACAGGAAGCCAGTGTGAAGCACATCGAAGTATACCAGAAATTACGAACGCTGCACTGCGGGGCTGTAAGTGTCAGTATTCATTTAGTCAGGCTGGAGCAACCAGTGAAGCAGTGTAATTCTTTGTGAAATCACATTTCTAATATAAACTGAAGTCAGTTATGTTAGACAGGTGGTGACGACCTCAGAGCAGTTTATTAAAGTACAGTTGAACTGCTGACCGAACCGTCAGTGATGCAGCCTTTTTTACTTTTTCTTACAGAAATGCGATGAGATCATTGTTCTCCATCTGGGCTATCTGAATTACACCCAGTACCAGGCCAAGGTCAAATTCACAGGCCTTAAGAATATCACGTATGAAATCAAGGTCAAGTTTGTGGTATGTGACAAACAGTGGCACCATTTTTTTTTTCCTCCTAGCTCATAAAATAAGCAGTCATATTTGAGAGTCACAGGTTTATTACTCCTCTTAACTCTTTCCCTTTTGTTCTCTCTTTCTTTTTAACCTTTCCTCAGTGGAAAACTTATAACCCAATCTTTTCGCAAGTTGAGATCTGGTTCCGGTTCGTCTTTGTGGTGTTGACCTTTATGGTGACGGTAAGAGCGCTGATCACTTTCAACATCTTAGTCTCAATTGATTTCGATCTGACAAAAAACATGATGAACAAAATATAAAAAATGAAAACCACAGTGTTAAAACTGATATTTTACTAAAAGTAGGGCTAACATTTTTTTTCTTTGCATTGTCCAGTGCATGTTTGCACACTCATTGAGGAAGTTTTCTATGAGGGACTGGGGTATAGAACAGAAGTGGATGTCTGTCCTGCTCCCTTTGCTGCTACTCTACAATGGTGAGTTTCAGTATCACCTCTTCCCGAGGTAGATTTGACCCTGAATTTATTATTTACAGCCAAGGAACCTTGTTTCTAATGTCATCTGGTAATATTACATTACCTGTCCAATTTAAAAGAAGTATGACTTGAAGGTCAGCTATGCAGTTATTTGTTCTTTGTTGTTTTGTGCCATTCAGATCCATTTTTCCCGCTGTCATTCCTGGTGAGCAGCTGGTTTCCAGGAACTTTAGACGCCTTCTTTCAGGCTCTGTTCCTGTGTGCCCTGCTGCTCTTCTGGCTCTGTGTTTATCATGGCATCAGAGTCCAGGTGGGTTCACTACTGTACTATGCTACATTCTTCGCTAAAAAACTTAATTTTTAAATTTATTACATTTTGTTTAATGTGTGCTATGTTGCTTCCCCAGGGTGAGAGGAAATGTCTGACATTCTACCTGCCTAAGCTGATCATTGTAGGTCTTCTGTGGCTCTCAGCAGTTACACTGGGCATATGGCAAACGTAAGTCTGCACAATAGATAATGCTGCAATACTTTTTTTTTTTAACCTACAAAACCATTTTGACGTTTTGGGCCTAAGCTCTTGTTCAAATGTGAACAGTAAGTGTGACTACAGCAACAAGTTACAAACTACAGCAGGGCTGAAAATATCTGTTCTCCTTTTCCGAACTCGCAGGGTCAATGAACTCCAAGATCCCACCTATATGTATAATGTGGACATAGCGAACTTTCAGGTAGGACCTTTGGAACTTAAAGCAGTGAGTTGTAACTTTTGTTTGAAGTGGAGTTAAAGGTGGAGACAGGGCAAAGTCGTTGGCATTAACAATGATTTTTTTGTATGTTTGCTTATGTCATGTGTCGGCCAGCAGTTCATTAAAGTCTAACGTTTTTTCTCCAGGGCATGAAGGTCTTCTTCTTGATTGTAGTTGCCCTTTACATCCTCTACCTGATCTTCCTGGTTGTTCGAGCTTGTTCTGAACTCAAGAACATGCCTTACTCAGGTATCACAGCATAACACACCCTTCTATGTTTGACTTGAGTCAATTTCCTTTTACTATGTTAACTCTGATGTGCTGTTTGTTTTCCATCACCAGATCTCAGGCTCAGGTTTTTGACAGCACTGACGTTGGTTGTCCTTGTTATAAGGTGTGTCTTTAAGAAAGTACAAAGCTTACATGTACCCTCTTTGATATTTTTCTGAAGGGTCCTTTCTGGTCAATTTGACCCTGTTGTTCTGTGTGCTCTCTCCTTCAGCGTGGTCATTCTCTACCTGAGGTTTGGTGCCAAGGCTCTCCAAGACAATTTTGTTGCTGAACTGTCTACTCACTACCAAAACTATATCCTTTCAAATGTTTTTTTTCTTCCAACTATGATTGCACTTAAATAAGTCATGTGATGGCATTTTTATGTCTTTAATACTGAGGAAGTATTCCTTAACTCCAGACATACCAGCTGAATTTTTATCATTCTATGGCCTACTGAACTTTTACTTGTACACATTAGCATTTGTGTATTCCCCCTCCAAAAATGCCCTTTACGGTTGGTATTTCAGCGCAATTCTAATGCAGCAGATAATAAACTTAGATATCAGCCTAATTATTTTTGTTTCATTTCCCAGACTCTCAGTTGAAGGACAATCCTGCTTTCTCCATGCTTAATGACTCAGATGATGAAGTAATATACGGGTAAGAGTTTGTTTACATAAAAGCTTTTGTGAATTTACACCTTAAAGTTTGGGAGGTATTCAGTGAGAACTTGCATAAACCAACCGATGTTTTCTCCGTCTTTGTCAAGGAGTGATTATGAGGACATGCCTTTACAAAATGGACGCGCTATCAAAGCAACCGCCACGTACCAGGATGAGAGTGACAGTGACTGATGGGATCTTTGTGTACCTCTTGGGATCTAAAAGAATACAACAAACAATCGTGTACTAAGGTGTAAATAAGGAGTACCTGCATTGGTAATACAAAACAATACTACAAGTGTACATAAATATATTTTTTAAAAAAGATCCATGTTGACTGAATGTATTGTACTTTTACTTAAAGTTGAGGCATGAAGCCCACTTTAAATTTTCCTCACTGTTTACGCTTTCAGCGTCATCGTAATCAAAGGCAACAAATCGATGTACAACTGATTTTTATCGATTTGTTAACCTTTTCCATCGTAACCAGCATTTTTTCCCCAACCTGAGAATTGAAAATAACTGAGAGAAGTGCTAATATTAGTTGGGGACTCTTGTGTGTGAAATCAATGTGTTGTTTTTCCTTTATGTTTTGTGTTGAACCACTGTTGTCTCTCGGTATTTGCACTGTTTTTGCTATTCCTTCCTGCTCTCTGACAGTCTGAGATGAATGAGAATGCTTACATAAAGCTGGGCAAATTAGAGTGGTGGTAGAAGGTACAAGATATGTGCTGAAAAGGGAATTCAAGTGCCACAGCAGCGCTGGCTGCAGAGGAATTCTCTTTGTTCTCGGACATAATAAAAATTACAGAGAGAGCCTTAACTAGAGTAGGAACCACTGATTTCTTACCACTCCTCTTACCAATTATTCCTTTGGAAAGAGGCTTCTTAATTGCACTCATGTAAAAACTGTATTTATTTGCCTGAAAGAGACACTTGATATTGTATTATCTGAATATGTGGATGTATGGATTTTTGATAAACTGTGTGGGTTATGCACAACTTAATTTACTGTACATTAACTAGCAATTTATCATGCAGAAACATTTCCTACCCCTGCACATACAACAGCTATACCATTGGCCAAATGCATTTTGCCTTATGTAAAGCATATCATTTAAGGTAATCATTTTTTTCTCCTGTAACTTTCCTTAGGTTACCTACAAAGTGAGACTTGCTGCCCTTTTCTTTGTTTTATAAAACTGGAGCTTATGGACAAAAACAGCCAAAAACACATGTGCTTCTATTGTTAATAAATAATATCTCAACATGTATTGTTATCAAGATGGTGCCTTGTCTTTCCATCACAGCTTTTCTCAAAATGGGCAGCAGTGTCAAATTTGTAAATGTTTTGACATAAATGTACATCTTGGATACTTTTAGGGGGAATGTAGCTAATGATCATTTAAGTTGGTGAAATGAGGTTGTAGGTCCTGATATGTTGGATATTTTTTTGCCTCTTTTTTTGCTTTATGAGATAAAAGCTGTATATGTAGCACCCTTTCATGTCACTTGTAAATAAAGCAGAGAATATATACATCATAGTATTGTTTTAATCATTTGCACTTCATGTAAAAAAAATGTTCAAATAGCCAACATGAGCAAACAAAATATGTTGGTTCTCCAAAAGACAAAAGTCCGACACATTTCACACCCTTCGGGGACTCTGTGATCGGTTCAGATGGCCAGCCCAAAAACACTGACGATACAGTACATGGACTTGTTCTCCCATCTCACTGCACAGCTGCCTGTTGGGTGCAATACACAGTAAAATCAGTGTATCATCTCAACATTTACACATTAGGTCAGTGACAAAACAGTATAAGTATATGAAAGCTGATGACTCAAAAGTGCAACTGTAGCCTTTTGAAGAAAGCTTGTTCAAATGCACACTAATGGTTACCGAAAGGAGAGAAAACACTTATTCACTGCTTGGGCACTTGCTGTTTTTTTGTATCTACAAGATTGTCATGCATATAAGTTTACTGATTTAAACACTAAATGGACAGAAACAACTTATACAGCACATATGAGATCATTTAAAATCTGCATGTATGAAAGACATGTTTTATTTACCATCAGTAGAGTTGTCCCAGAAGCATGTGCTGGCTGTGTGCAGACCTGCTCCATTTTTCTGCATAATGATACAGGTTACTGTGGGAAAACACAACCACACAGTATCAGAGTCAGATAACCGTCCTAACACTCCTGTTCAACTTAAAAAAAACTGAGGTAATGGTGATTTACCAATGTATTTGAAAGGCTTCCCCAGCTTGCTGAGTTGACTGAGGCACTGCTCTACTACACTGGTAGTCCACTGGTTCACTCTGTTGTGCTGGTAGGCGTTTCCTCCTATGGCTGCTTCTACTGACTACAATAAAAGTTCCAACAAAGTTATGCTAAGAGAACTGATCAACACATACAATGCAAGTCATTTAGTTGCTAGGCAACCTAAGGAAGAAGCAGCGGAAAATATGAGCTCCTGTTTCAGCAACTGATTGAATTAACGTTACTTTTGGTTAATTTTTAGATCGAAGTTCATGGCAAGCTGCACGTTAAATTAAAGGCGAATCTCATGGGAACAAGGTGGTAAAATTTCAAACCGATCCGAGAATATAATAACCTAAAACCGGACAACAAATCTCTGAAGGAAGCTAGCTAGACAGCTATCACAGCTCTACTATAAGTTACCAACTGCCATGGAATTCAGTTGATCACAGCACCAACTACTTCGGAATTCTCACGAGCCAATGAGACTCAAGTCATAACGTTAACGTTATATTTTAAACGCTTTAACTTGATAATGCAATGCTGCCAGGATATATTATGAATCAGCGGCAGCACATATTACAATTGACCAAAACAAACAAACAAAAAGTTTAAAAAAAAGTATTAAAATGCGTCATTAATCTGTTGCATGGTAGAAATTCGGCTACAGGCGGTGTCTAGCAACCGTGTCCTTAGCAACCAAAAGGACGCTAGAAGCAAAGTCGCAAGCTAGCTTAGCGGCGGCAATGCCGCCGATTAAATCCAGACTACGTGGATGAACAGGAAGGCATTTGTACTGTATTTTTCTTACCTCATTAATTATTTTGCTCACGTCTTCAACGACGAACACAGTCTGTTCAATGAGAAACAAACAGTGCAATTTAAGCTAGCCAGCCGACATGACGATACCCTTTCTAATCTCAGTTTTTCCGATAGAGAAGTTACATGTCAATTACAAGATACTTTTGTGAACATATTTGAGTATTAACTATTTTCAGGTGACGATAAATACATGCAGTAACCGTTTTCGTGTAACAAACCCACCTCATCTTCTGCCTGATACTCGTCCATGGCGACTGCAGCTGATGTGAAACCAACGAGTTTACCCAGAAATACTGCTTCCGGTTTTAACTCTTCAAAATAAGGCGCCGTCTTTACAATCCGACGCGTCTCGGGAACCGATTGAAAACTCACATATCCTTGCAGAAAACGAAGCACTTCATAAAAAGCATTAATTTAATAATAGCTTGGTTCATTAACGCTTTAGATGAGCTGTGTTCTAGACCATTGTTTACTAAACTGGTCATAACACGAGCGTAATCACGCAATAAAGAATCGGCTAGCTTACTTGTAGTTACAGCCGTTCCACTTCAGCCAAAATCCTTCATCTAAGTGGCTGTATTTACCGCACAGTATCACCTGCATGCAGTAACAGTGGCTTCGATTCATCTTTATTAAAATGCTAGTAAACAGTAACTTAAACTTTCACGATAAATGTCATTGGTTTTGCATTACAAATTGACTTTAGCAGGCAAACAGCTCCCCCTGCTGGTAATCTGTAGAAAAGAGTTTATGTAACATCACATGACGGCAAACGTTGGAGTCAAGAAAAGACTGCATGCCGAAACCCGACTGCACCCGACGTGAACGCGCATCAATAATTGCTTTTACGTCCACTAGGGGGCAATGTTGGTGTCAGTCACCGAATAGGCTACTTACAGAGTGCATCAATGCCACGCATGTATTATTATGACTGTGCCATAGTTTCATATTTATGGACAGTTTTATGTGAATACTTTAAATACTGATCATTTCATTCATTTGTAGCAATATTTGGTAACGTTTTGTTACAAACTGAAGAATAGTTAAAAAGGGGTAGAAAATTAAAAACGTTTTTTACTTCTTCCTACTCCTTTTTCGAGCAATGTACGGTGCTTTGTTATGTTTTGGCTTTATTTTTATTTTTATTTTTTAAATTTTCTTTCTTTTGTATGTACAAATAGTTACTTTTTTTAATACACGTGCGAAATAAATAAATCAATAAATTAATTAATTAATTCATTCAGAGTCTGTCGATATTCTCTTAAGTGTCAGCTGGTAAATGATAATGTCCTAATAATAATATAGCATCTTGCTGAAATATGACTAAAGAGCTTGTCATCGTCACCCTTTGCAATTCCGAGTCAGTGGAGCCAGTCCATGGATGTATTATAAGAACAGTCGACGAAGTTGGACTTCGCTGTTGGGCTGCATTTGTTCGCGTTTTACATCCACCATCGCCCCCTAGTGGACCTCAAAGCAATTATTGACGCCGGTTGACGTCGGGTGCAGTCGGATTTCGGCACGCTAGTTGTTCAAAGGGGAAGAAGAGGAGGGACAGTCCGGCAGACCGTAAATTACTATGACGTCTACATGCCAATTTCAGGTAAAACGAGTTAATGCCTTTACAAACCAACCCTTACACGACAAATAACGCGCGTTATTAACTGTTATATTACTGTATGCGTTGTTTTGACTTTGCGCTGTGTGTTTGAGGTAACGTTACTGTGTTCGCTCCTCGCGAAAATGGCGACCGAAGAGGATGCTCTCTTGCTTTCGTTACGGGCTAATTACCAAACGTCAGGCCAGCTGGGATAACGTCAACATGGGACAACTTTATTATGCGCTGGTGGGAGTGTGAGTAGAAAAAATGACATTATACTATACTTGACACTCGTATGTTATTCTAATTCTGACAACTTCACTAACTGTCGTACAAATACTTTTTGTAAGAATTGAGTAAAGTGTGTTCGAAGTTAAAGGCCCAACTGCCCTCCAAGTGGGCGCCCGGCTGCACCGTTTTACTTAGTAATATCGTCATTAACATGGGTTATATAGTAGGTAATTATTGCTATATTAACGTATGTACTTATTACCATCTGCTCAAGCTAATGCTGTTTACTGTTAAAGTTAAATGACAGGTAAACGCTGGAGGTTTTCCTGTTAGCTGGCTTAGTTGCTGCTTAACCTTGCTCTCACAGTCTCGAAGTCTAGGCCTATATTCACTGTAGAAGCTGTCTTTCGTCTCTTTTCTCGTTATCTTTTATCTCTTCTTATTATAACCGCTGTTCAAGGACGACATGGTATGACACTGCTTTTACGCGTTGAGTCGTCTTGGCACGGCCAACAATAGTTAAAATAATGGTCAGCCCGTGTAAGCCTACGCACAACACCAACACAAGAAACGTCACTTCAGGTTCATACAGGGATACCATATAGGCTAAGTCAAAAGGTTCAGAAAATTGCAATTATTTAGCCATATTTCTCCACACTGCAATTAAAGAAACCTTTTCATTTCATTGAAGTAAAATGCAATTTTTTTAAACAGTAATGGCGCTTACATTCACGTTGAAGGTCGCTCTGTTAGTCAGACCCAAATGTAATTTGTACCTGTTGCATCACGTGTCTGCCCTTTCAACTGTAAAGAAGTTTCGAATTAATATACTGACTATTTCAGCTGCTCAAATTGTTTAACTATTACGAATACTGTCTTTGTTATGAACGTTGTCACACTGGCAAACAGACTATGGTTGCCGACTTCTGTTTTTCAACTTTTATTTTGAAAGGAAGTAATTCCGGGAGGAGAAACCTTTCTACAGCTAGCTTGATGAACAGGGATATCCGTTTATCGATTGAATTTACTCACATGTACCCCGCCGTAATATTTTGATTAGATTTTTTATATTTCCGCAGATTTTGGTGGATCTTAAAATATTTACATGTGTATTTAAGTACAATGCAAAGTGTGGGACTTTCTTTTCAACGTTGATGTTTTAGCCCGAGTGCAGTTTCCTGTGTAGTCGCCAGAGGGAGACAGAGGCCGAATCTTGTGTAAGCGTCAGTTAAAAATTAACCGCTGTATTTTGTATTTTCATGCACGCACACGATTTTGTTGTCAGATGTAGTAATATTCACTGATGACATTATAAATTAAATTAATTAACAAACAATTTCACCGCCTTTAAAGCTATTAATACGATTTAACATGAATTCTTTGTAGTGATAGATTATTGGGCAGAAACATATCATGTGACCAGAAACAGCACTAACCCGCATTCACTTTTATAATATTCCGTAACTTAAACGCGCGATCGCGATTGCTTTTGTGTGCCGAATAGTCCTTAAATGTGAAACTTCACTTTTGTCATATTTTTAGTTTTTAATTATTATTTAGTTATGAATAATCTGTTCAACCACGAGTGAGAGTCGTAGTGAGGAGAGTGAGTTGGTTACTTCGCGGAATTTGTGTTATCGCTTCTCGGCCTTTTGGCTAAGATCAAGTGTAGTATCTGTTCTTATCAGTTTAATATCTGATACGTCCCCTACCCGGGGACCATATATTAAATTGATTTTTGGAACAGGGAGATGGAATAGGGGCTTGCTCCGTCCACTCCACGCATCGACCTGGTATTGCATTACCTCCAGGAACGGTGCACCCCCCCTAATACTGTGAAAATAACAGGAATCTGAAATATTCACGTCTGCGACCAGTGTTGTATTCCTAACTTTGTTATTTGGTGAAGTGTTTCGTTCATGCTTTATAAGAGCATACAAGTTCATTAAAGTTGAGACATTGCATTAAATTGCATTAAAAAGACAATATAACCAAAAGACAACAACACCCAAATGAAAAAAAACAACAACAAGACAACGTGAAATACGAGAGCCAAAATACCGAAGGATTTAAATGAACTTTTGTACCTAATTTATTGGAAAGCTCAGTTAACAGTTCAAGTTTAAGCCTTGGTGTAAGCTGACAGTTGTCGCAGACCTCAGGTGATCAGTACACTTACTGCTCAGGTGGAAGGTGAAGCTGCCTCACTCGCTTGGCTTTGATCCTAGTAACTTTGCAAATGATCTGAGGAGTCTGAAAGCTTCGTAATGTATGAGAAAATCAGATATATTTAGGTCAAAGATCATTTTGTGCTTTGAAGACAAGTCCAAGGGTTTTTAAAAATCCATCCTTTGGCTCAGGTGTGATGTGCTCCACTTTCTTTGTGGTAGTGAGGGCTCTTGCAGCAGGATGAGCTGCAGCTGTCTAACGGATGTTTTACTTAGACCAGGGGTCTGCAACTTGTGCCTCTTGAGCCTCACGTGGCTCGTTTCCCCCTCTGCATTTTGCTCTGTGGCTTTGACAAAAAATTACATAGAAATGAATTGTCTATATCTATATAACTATCTATATATATCTATCATTCTTATAAGGCTAGAGCAGTGTTTTTCAACTTGCATGTTTTAGATGTGTCCTGCTCTAATAACACACCTGATTCAAATGATCATTTGAAATGAAAAAAATGATCATTTGAATCAAGGACACATCTAACACAGGGCACGGAGCCTCAAGAAACAGGACGGAAAAATACTGTCCTAGTATCATTCCTCTGATTGTAAAAAAAAAGCATAATCACATGGAACAGTATCTGTACTGTCAAGTAGTGATTTTGTTAATGAATTGAATGAG